>VYZX01010492.1:39504-91205 GCA_013401335.1 Brachypteracias leptosomus
CCCATCAAACCCATAATTCTCCAACTTAGAGAGCAGCATGTTGTGGGGACCATGTCAAAGGCCTTGCAGAAGTCCAGATAGATGACATCCATAGGTCTTCCCTTGTCAACTGATGCAGTCACTTGAAGTGCTGGGGCCTGGGCTGTGGGCCCCAAGTTGGAGTTGACCTATGGATGAGTCACAACCCAGCAATGCATTTTGTTCCCCAAGGCCCCAGAGGCAGAACCTGGCCCACCTGTGTAAGGCCAAGCCCTGCCCCAGGTGATTGTCGTTGGGGTGGTGGGCGAGGCTAGAGTTATATTAACCAGGAACTGACCAGTTTGGGAAAAGCAACAAGAAGCTAATCAGTTTGAAGAGAGGCCCTGTGGAAGAGAGTTCCTGTTGGGGGCAGCTTGCTGAGCTCTCTCTCAGTGGTGTGTTCCCCCTTGGCTAATGTGAGACAGAGAAGAGCAAACAGATGAAGAATAAAAGATGAAGTTATGCTGAGGGGATGTTGCTGAGGTTGGTGTTAGTCTGAGGAAAAAGAGAGCTAGCAGCACATCACTCCATTGGAGAAGGCCATTAGGTTAGTCAGGCAGGACTTTCCCCTAGTAAATCCATGCTGACTGCCTAGGATTACACAGCATGGGGCTTTCAACATAGGGCTTGAGATAGGTTTAAAAACCAAATCTGGAGGTGGTGCTTTGAGCTTCCAGCTGAATGAGGCAAGACAAAATTGACTGTAGAGGCTCATGGGACCTACTTCTTAAGCTCTTGCATGCAGCATTCAGATCAGAAAACCAAACAGGAGGAGACGGCTTTCCTGGTAAAGGAGAAATTGTTTCCATCCTCTATGACAATGGAGAGCTTTAAGGATGGTTTTAAATTGTATCACGGTTATTGGGGCCACTGAGTTTGTTGAAGCATGAATGTCAACTGACATTTGATCCTGCTGAAAATTAAAGGACTGTTAACCTGTTCAGAGAAAGAGGCTTTTCCTTAGGTTCTTCCCAAGCATTTCAATTTGACTGACCAGGTTACCTGTTTGCTGCCAGGTCCCCCCAGTGTCCCAAACTCCATTTTCTCTGATGATGCCACCAAATGGTAGCTCAAGGCCAGCAGAAGAAGACCTCAGCTGGCTTGCTGTGGAAGTCCAGTGGCTGTGCATGATGTTGGACTTGGGGTGAGAGAAGGTTACTTGAAGAGGGTGGGAAAGAAGATTTTACTTCAAGTCAGGGAAGTGTAATGGGAGGATGGCTAAATGGATGTAGATGCTTTATAAAAGCTGAGGAGAGGGTGGCCTTTGTGTAGGAAGAGAATGGAAGTGTTTGCTGTGGTCTGCTCTACTTTCCATTGCCTGGGACAGAGGTGAGCCAATGCCTCCACAGCAGTCAAGTCTCTTGGTTTCTTTTCAGTGAGCAGAACATGGCTTGCAGTTGTTGCTTTGGCTAAGTGCACTGCATTCTTTTAACTTCTAAGTGCTTTTTAAAAGGTGGACTGTGAAGGAAGGAGAGTGGATCCCTCAAGCATACCTGGAGGAGGTACGTGCTCAGTCTAATGTCATCCAAGATGTACAAATGTAGGGTCCTCCATCACCCAAGTATGCTCTGTTCAGGGAGTTGAGATGATGTGAGCCACCGAACTGCTGATCTCATCTGTGCTCTGGCTGAATGTGGGGATGTGAGGTGAGCCAATGGATAATCATGTGTCAAGACATACCTACAACCCTTTGAGATGTCCCAGTAGAATATCAGCCTTGCAGTATCTGAAGAGAGCCTACAAGAAAGCTGGGGAGGGATTTTTTACAATGGCTTGTAGTGATAGGACAAGGGGTTATGAGTTGAAACTGGAGAAGGGAAGATTTAGGTTAGATGTAAGGAAGACGTTCTTCACTCTGAGGGTGGTGAGATACTGGCACAGGTTGCCAAGGGAGGTTGTAGATGCCCCAACACTGAATGTGTTCAAGACTAGGACAGAGCTTGGAGCAACCTGGTCTAGTGGGAGGTGTCCCTGCCCATGGCAGGGGGTTTGGAACTAGATGATCTTTGAGGTCCCTTCCAACCCAAACCCTTCTATGATTCTGTGAATGTTGGTTCTACTGGGTATGGCCACTACAAAATAAGATCTTCAGTATGTCTCTTCTCCCTCATGACAGCTGCTAGGAGCAACGTGGTTATTTGGTCAGCTCTACTGGGTTGCAGGTGCTGAATATGCGCTTGTTCTCATTGCTCTTGGCTTGTTCCTCCTTTGTTCCAGTGATTCAGCTGATGTTTGAGGTTCATGGGAGGAGATGGCACTTGCTGTTCCTTTGCCAAGGGACTACTGGCACACAGCTGGCAGCATGGGCTTGGCAATTTTCTTTGTGACTTGAAGGAGATGGCTAAGAAGAAAGACACATTATTTTCTGGTATTTCCTTGTACACCGTACGCATTTTCAAAGACACTATTTATCATGTAGAAAATCAGTGTGCTTGGATAAAGCACCCAACAGGTCCCACAAGTAGAAGAAAACATAACACTGTTATGTTTTTCAAGGTTATTGCCTATAATTAAAGGTGGCTTTTCTCGGAGAAGGGTAAAAAGACTTCTCTAGATTATTCTAAAAATTGCAAACTTGAGATAAAGCTCTTGCAAAAGCCTATTTGGCTGAACCCTATGCTGGCTGAAAATTGGTGCTGGAGAGCTCGTGTTCATGCCCAGAGTCTGGAGATACAGGGTTGGAGCTGCTCTTGCACACCTCTGGTTTCTTTGTAAATGGATTAGGAAGAATTTAAGACTTCAAAATGTTGTGAGAGGAGCTGACTTTGCTGCCTGCCTGAGCTTGTCCAGCTGTAACACTACCAGCCCTAGAAAGGCTGGGTTTCCTTGGCCTGTCCTTAACCTCTATTGACTGTTGATCGTGACTGCTTTGGTGACAGTTTTATCTACAAAGATACCAGGCTGGCTATCCTAGGCTTTTACTGTGCTAACCTGCTTTTGAAAGAAGACATAATGTACCTTTTAATATCCTTGCCTGAGTTCCCACATCCCAGCAGTCTGTGGGGAAAGTGAGTCTGTGAAAATGAGCCTTTGGGTAATTTCGGAAAGTGAGATCTTTATTTCAGTAAAGGGGACAAGGTAGGGAAATGGGCCAAAGTCTGTGATAGGGACTTCGCAGTCCTATCACTGTGTAACTTCTTGGAAAATCACATAGGGCAAAGGCAATAGATCTATAGCAGAAAATTACACACAATAAATATCTTTACTGTGATATGACGCACCGCAAAATGATATGAGCTCTTGCCTTGCTTCCAAAGACATTTGTAAAGTTGATTGTTCCTAATTCATCACCCAAGGTGAATGCAAAGAAACCAGTGTGCTTTTATGGGTAGAGCAGACTGCAGAATCAAAGACTTGCCTTGGCAGAGCTTCTCCATAGTTGGATCTACAAGTAGCCCTGACTAGCTGTGGGAATTCAGTCTGGCTATTTCTGCTGCTATTTTCCTGACAAATACTCCTCTCCTTGTAGAGTGTCATCCAAGCCCTGCTAGGGATACATTTTATACTTGCCCTTCTGAGATCTGACCTAAAGATGAGGCAGTGCCAGCAGCCTTCAGGCACATGAAAGCCCTTTCAGTTCTCACTCTGTGTTTGCCCAATGCACGATCTCCGCATTGCATCTTCAAAACCTCAGCCTGTGTCCTGAGGTGAACACCAGCCCTTCAGCAGTGAAACCAGCTGTTGCTTGAACATCTTTGTCCTAGCTCACTAGGTGAAGCTGTACCTACAGCCTGGCATCCCCAGTGGGACATTGAGCCATTCAGATAGTGGTTTGGAGTCTTACATCTTCAAATTGCCTGCTCCTTGGAGTGAAATCCTTTGCTGTCCTGGTTGCACCACACAAGGTGTTGAGCAGCACTTGGAGGACAGGGCAGACGTTTGTACCTGCTCTAAGAAGGACAGGTTATTAAAAATAAAACCAGCCTGGAAATCCCAGATCTGGGTTGTTTCAAGTGGACTCCGAAGCCATGTGAGAAGTGAATAGGTGGATACGGGACAGTGCATGTGCCCGCCAGCAGGAATTGTATGGAGCACCAAAGACGGCTCTTAAATTGCCCTTAGAGGAGGAGATAGTTGTGAAGACAGCAGCTTGTTAAAAGCTCTCTCTTGGCCCTTGTTCTGCTGCCTGCTGGTGAGCTACGCAAGGATGCAAAGATGTTTGAGCACTTGAGCTGAAGTTTAATCATCTCAGTGATCAGAGGACACTTGTTACTACAATATTCTTTTCTTCTCCCTCCCCTCTTTATTGTAAAATGAGAACAGTATTTTGTTTTCTTGACTTCTGGATGGTACTTTAAAGATGCAAAGACCCATGTAGGTGCAAAGCTTGTTCCTGGTTTGAGCTCCTTTCTCCCATTGTGAAATCTTGGCAAGCTGGTTTTGGACTTACAGTTCCTGGCTGGCTATTACCATCCCCAACAGCAGTAGGTGTTGCCAGCACTGGAGATTTCTCTGGTTGATCTGTTGCCACTTCTGAAGCTTTTGTTTTGTCTCCAACAGATGGGGATGATCCTATGTGTTTTGAGTTGTAAGACAAGGAGAGGAAAAAATAAATGTTAAAAGGCCTTGTTAAAGGGCCTAATTGCTGATGCCAGCAGCTAGTGCTCTACCAGTCTGTCTCTCTCGTGCTTCCAACATGCTTTGCTTTGCTTTTGTAGCTTATTTCTGATTTGACATCTCATGAGTGAGGCTGTAGGGCTGCAGATCCAGACTTGACTTATACACGGGATTTAAAACTCTGTGAAAAGCCATGGATGAAAAGCGAGGCAGATAAGCTGGAACTGCTTGTTGGGGCAGTTCAGTATTGGAGCTGGTATCTTTGCGGGCTGGTGCCAAAAGTGTTACATATGTTAATTTGTGGAATATTTAATTTTGAAAGGTAACACATTCGGTATTTGATGAGCAGACTTTGTTAGACTCCCAGTGACTGAAGGACAACCCATTAATTGGGATGACAGCCCCCCATGGGACTTTGTTGTCTGTGTATGACCAAAAGATGCTGAGCCTAGATATGCCTTTCTTAGGTGTTTCTCCATGGATTTGCACCATGGACTCCCTCCAGAGAGCTGTCTTTAGGCTGTTTGCCCTCTGTAAGATCTCTTCCTCACCTCTTTCAGGTGGAGAGGGAACTCACAGAGTAATGCTGTGGTGGCTGTGGACTAGGGCGGCACAAAGTGCAGGCTGATCTTGTAGGAAAACGTCACCTGAACAAAGCCAGAGAAGCTGAGAAGAAACAGTGCTGAAGATGATGAGTTCATCTCCATCACTTGAGAAACTAAGCAAGGCCCTGAAGCTGAAGCCTTCATCTGCGGGTGGTTTTATTTCAGGAAATAAAACAGAGCAAAGACAGTCTAGTAGGGAAGTAGTTTGAGTGCAGAGAGGATTGCTTGGCATAGCCCTGGCATGCGGAAGAGCTTGGCTTCCATGCCATGCAAATTCAAGCTTGGCCATCCTTCCTGCTTCCTCCACCTTTGGTGGTACCTTTGCCTAAGGTACTATTCAGAGCAGGTAGGAATGGTGTCACTGGGAACATTGCAGCTGGACTTTGGGCTCCTTCTTCTGAGGCTGTGATGTTAATTTGGGCGATGCTTCTCCAGATGGATGTCAGCAAGGTGAGGAGGGAACTTGTGTGAGGGTTCAAGAGTACATAGTTGTGCAAAATCAGGGATGGTGACCTCTACCTTTACATCTTTCATTTGGGAGAACACTGCAAGGGACACCCCTTTCCTGCCATGACAGTTGCCCTAAGGCTGCAGTACTTCTGTGGTTGATGAGCAAAAAGGACCTGGCCTGTTTTAATTTACACCTCTCTCACCTTGCAGGTGGGTGGGGGGCTGTAAGTGACATTTTCTTCTTGGTGGACTTGTTATACTAGGCCTGTTAAGACAGATATTGAGGAATCCAGCGGTTGTGCTTGGCTTTCAGGCGATCACAGAATCACAGAATGGTAGGGGTTGGAAGGGACCTCTGGAGATCATCTCATCCAAACCCCTTGCCAAAGGAGGTTCACCCAGAGCAGGTTGCCCAGGATTACATCTAGACTGGTTTTGAAAGTCTCCAGAGGAGACTCCACAACCTCTCTGGGCAGCCTGGGCCAGGCTCTGGCACCCTCACAGCAAAGAAGTTTTTCCTGATGTTGAGGTGGAACTTCCTGTGTTCCACTTTGTGCCCCTAGCCTCTTGTCCTATCACTGGACACCACTGGCAAGAGTCTGGCCCCATCCTCAACCTCCACCCTTTAGCTATTGATCAGCATTGATCAGATCCCATCTCAGTCTTCTCTTCTCCCACTCAACAGCTCCACGTCTCTTAGCCTTTCCTCATCACAGAGGTGTTCCAGTCCCTTAATCATCCTTGTAGCCTCTATTGGACTGTCTCTGGTAGTTCCCTGTCTCTCTTGAATGGGGAAGCCCAGAGTTCACATGAGTCTTGGTGCTTTGCAATAATTTCTTGGGTTATGCTGAGGTAGGAATTTGGATTCTGAGGGTGCTGCAGTGGATTATGAACAAGGAAGCTGGCTGTAGCAAATGCCTCACAAGAGATCAGGGCGTCGGGACAATACAGACTTTCCAAGGGAGTGCTGAATACTCCTTCTTCTATGTGCACAAGGGCAGGTACTCAGGGCACAACTTTCTTTTCTCCTTCCCAGTAAGGAGAGGAACAAAAGTCTCTGATCCTGGAAAAAGGGTGAGAATACCCTCAAATAAAAACTCCCTGAAATGCTTTAGTGTATATGTAAGAGTCCAAAAGTTGCCAAATCATTCCCGAAACAGCTTTTTACCAAGCGGGGAGGCTGCTTCAGTGCCCTTTTTTTCCCATGTGGAGGTGAAAAATGGAGATGGAGATACATCTGGAGGTGGAGGCTTGTGCCCCTCTGCCTACTTTGCTGCGGTGGTGCTGCTGCTCTCCCCAGCTGCACTTGGCCAAAGCTCTTACAGCTTGTTAAATAGCCCAAGAATGTCTTTAATGAAAATTGTGTGTCACATATTTGCATGTCCCTTGAGGTGAGCAACTGTATTTTGGGGGTTTTTTTGGCTTAATTTCCAATTCTGTTTTATCAATTACTTCCTTGAAAAGTGCACACAAATTAAAACTTGAGGAAGTAGACATATAACTTTAATTATTACAACTTAATGTTACAGAAGTTCATACTATTTTCTGCATTGTGCTTGGGAAAATGGGGGAGAAAAAAACCCTTCCTCTTTCCTACTCAAAATATTTCTGATTTGCCTAAACTCTCAGGCAGATTATGAACAGTCAATTTAATTCCTAGAAGGGAGATAACTTTGATGAAGCAAGAAATGAAGAATGATGCAACAAATGGAGATAAGGTGGCTGGGTTTTCTGCCTCACTGATGGATATCTGAGGGAAATGTGGAGGTGTTACACACTCTCAATGCAGTTTTCTCTGTTACATGGAACACAAGTTTTATGTCTTTCCACTGACCTTCCTGCTGAGAAAAAATGGGGTTACTTTCAAAAATGTCCTCACTGCAACTAGTTGTGTGTCAGGCCAGAACGGCTTCTAGTGGTTTATGGTTATGGAAGCACCTCTTTGTGACTTTTCTTTTACACAGACCCCTTCTTGCTGCTCCTCTTTCTTCACTGAATGTATTTCCTCACTTACTTTGGTCTGTTGGGCACATTCTCAATTGTTTTTCTTTACTGAAGACATCCAAAGGAAAGATAACGTGGTAAGGAGGTAAGGATGTGAATTAAAAATTCATCCCACAGAAGAATATTGAAGGTTTTTAATCCAACTAAACAAACAAAAACCCACCTAAAAATAGACAGACTCTGGGTGCTCTGATTGGGCCACAGCATAAAGTCACTCATGAGCAGCAGCTGAATGGACTAAGTAGCCCTGGGTAATGCTTGGATGCCACCACACTTGTGGGAAAGCTGAGCAGCTCATGCCTTTCTGCTGGACATCTGCAGACTTGCAGTCATAGAATCATGAAATGAATCATAGAATGGTTTGAGTTGGAAGGGACCTCAAAGATCATCTAGTTCCACCCTCCCTGTCATGGCAGGGACACCTCCCACTAGGCCAGGGTGCTCAAGGCCCCATCCAGCCTGGCCTTGAACACTTCCAGGGATGGAGCATCCACAACCCCCTGGACAACCTGTTCCAGTGTCTCACCACCCTTACAGTGAAGAATTTTCTCCTAAAAAAAAAGTCATTTAATGTGTCCTTCTCCTGATGATGTCCAGGGGATGGGGCATGGCCTATGTCCTAGCCAGGCAACAGTTATGGGGAGGGTTCTTTGTACCAGGATGTGCTTTTCCAATGGATGATGTGTTCCAGCCTATGTGCCTGTTCTTCCAACTATGCTGTATTGTTTTTATGGCAGGAACTTAGTCTGCAGCCGGACAATCAAAAAAACAATCTGAGGAAAAGCATGAAACGAGAGATGCTAAAAAGTGACCCTGGTCTTATTCAGCCGAGTTAATCCCCAGTGTAATACTGTGGGTTTAGCTGGAATTACACTGGGGATTAGTTCATCTGATAGCTATTGCATGGTAATAGCTGCCCGGGTTCTGGAGCTGGCTGTACAGGTGCTGCTTGCCTCCTTCCAACCCCATTCCTCTACCTCTATGTTGTTCCTGCTTCTCCTTCCCCATGCTGGGCTCTTGTTCCTTCTTCAGACAGATCTCATTGGAGGAACCCAGTTTATTCCACTGTCTTTTCTTTCCCGTTTTCTGTGTTATGGGTCCTTCTTCCACTTATCTCAGTGAGCTTAGCAAAATCCCACCATTTTTTCCCTTTTTTATTGACGGGCTTTGTTCAGGGCACAAGCTTTAACTCTTCTGGAGCGAAGGATAGGGATGACACAGGCGTACTTTTATGGTCAAGCACATGCGTGGCTTTGGGTGATTTAGTGATGAACCAGTACCGAGAAATGCCCATACCTAAAACAGACTCTTCATGTTGGACCTAGAGGGAACACTTGCTCCTCTGGGCGCACGGTTAGAAGCAGGTTATCCCCTCCTAGAGGAAAAGCAGCACTGTTTGCACAGCTATCCTCACAGCCCTGGGCTGGAATCACAGATGGGTGGGTAGCAATGGGGAGAAAGCCGTCAGAGGATAAGTGGTTGTGCTGGGTCAGGCCGTGCATCCCCAGATGCAGAATTGCATACCCATGGGGAATATTTCTTCCTTTGCAGCTGGCTCCCAGGCCATCCCTGGGTTTCCCTCCATCACGACATTGCCTGCCCTCCAGCTCAGCAATGTTCTGGGATTTCAGCTTTTCCAATGGTGAAAAATTAAGGATTTTGGGAAAAGCTGTGGGTAATGGGCTTCTATTCTAGAAGCTAGACTCCTCTGCATTTCTTTCTAACCCTCTTGCCATTTTGGCCTAAGTATGGGGGCAGCCTACAGTGCTGCATGTTTTGAGGCATCATTATCATCCTCCAGAAATGATTTTTCAACATTTTTGTGTGGGATCCTGTTCTGCCTCTCTCTTTGAACACGCGCGTGGTTCCTGGCACGGCACAGGACTCATCCTTACCCAGACCACGGCTCTGAGACTGGCAATTGGGGACTCAACACCCCCATGTCGGCAGCACGATGGGGCCTGTCAGCAAGAGGAAGGCTCACCTGGCCACCACAGCAGAGCCCAGACTGGCCAGGCAAGCCCCACGCTGCTAATTTTACAGGGATTTCAGACTGGCATCGCGCTGAGGTTCAGCCGCTGCGCCTTGTCCCCTGGGTGGAGAGTGGTGTCCGGGCCCTTGGCGGGGGCCGCCATGGCGCTCCCTCAGAGCCTGCCGCCGGCCCCGCTCTCCCGCCGGGGGTTGCCGGCCTCCCCTCGCTGCTTGGGGCGGAGGCGGGGGCGGGCACAAGGGCGAGAGGGGCCGGCCCAGGGCCGCGCTACGTGTCGCGGCAGACCTTATAGCCCCAACCCGGCCCGGCCCTGCCGCTTGTCACCATGTCGAGCCGGCAGCAGACGGTAGGGCCGCGCCGCGGGGCCGGGGGGGGGGGGAGGAGGGCTGTGGGGCGAGTCCTGAGGAAACCCGCTCCCTAAATCCCTTTCCCCTAAAGCGGATTTCCCCACGAATGGGCAGCGCTGGGGACACTCGGGCTCGCTTGACTTAGTGGATGGAGTCCAGAGGGGCAGCAGCTGGTGAGCACTTCCTGCTCAACGCCTGCACCAATTTCTAGAGTTTTCCTCTCGTCACCTCGCAGAGGGACATCAAACCATCACCGCATTGCTGTGCTGAGGATGAAAGCATGATGGTCCACATTGGTGCAAACGCGTGGGTGAGGTGCGTGCCCTGCCCATCTGGGCGAGGGCCCGGTTGTCCCGCAGGTTCGTCGGGCATCCCTCTGCCAGCATCCCGCAAAAATCTCGTATCCTTCACAGCTGTGCCTAAAGCTGCCACCTTCGTTCCTCGCAGGGAGCGGCCATCCTGGCAGCCTCCCAGGCGAGGCTGGAGGTTGAGTCAGGGAGAGGAAGGCTTATGGCTTTTCGGGTTTCCTTCTCCCTGGGTGGGAAAAGCTGGTGAGATGACTGCCACCACCACCACCCATCGGCATTCAGCGTTGCTGCAGAGCCAGTTTTCTTTAAAAAAAACCCAACAAACAACAAAAACAGTAAAGAAAAAAAGAATATCCAGAGCATAATCCACTTAGAAATTAAAAAGGCAAATCAGAGTCACGACCAGAAATAATTTTCCACTTGCCAGCAGCCCTCCCTTGCTTCTTGGATTTGGGATGTGAAGTCTGGGTCCCTCTGGCTTCACATGCTGTTTCCAGGTTTTAAATCAGAACCATAAGAAATCTTGACATCAGCCTCTTGGGCTGCTTTTGCTGGTTGGTTTTTTTTTCCTTACCTCATAGATGGATTTAATGTGTTCTGAACACACTGGTAATCTGTCCGGGTAGGAATGTGACCAAAACCACGCATAACAAAGTGCACCTGTGTGGCAGGGTGTTCTTGGAAGTGTGAAAACCTGTGGTTTAGGGATTATTTCAGGGAGGAGAGGTGCAAGATGTGAGCTGTGTATGGGAGGTTTGTTTATTGTGGTGACAGAGGAGAGGCACTGCTGAACTTCCAGAATAATCCTTCTCCTTTGCCCCCACCCTGGGCTGGAGAAGCAACCTTTCTAAGCAAGATTGTGGCTGACCTTCGTCCCGTGACTGTCAAAACAGATGCTATCTGGTTGACAGTTGTAGGCATATTTTCACGGGCTAATCTGCCAGGTATGCGAAAGAATGAAAAAAGGCATGATTTCACTAATTACAAGAGGTTTGGAAATTATACTGAAACAGCGATGATACCCCATTAGTGATCCTTCCCATCTCGCCAGGGAGATGCATTGCACACAGCGTGGATGAAGTTCTTGCTCCTAACGGTGGTTGGCTTTTCAGGATGCCTTTTGTAGCTGCAATAGCCCAGACGGGTCTGTTAGAAAATGACGATGGGATGCACAGAATAATTTGCCCTACTGAGATCCCTGTTGGCACAGAGCAGCTCATCGTTCTGCTGCCCTTAAGCCCCATTTTTCATTCTCCCAGTAACATGAATCCTTATTGCTCTTAAAAATCCTTATTATTAATTTTCATACCACAAAGTTTTGTGAGGCTGGATGTTTCCAGCATTATTCACTGTCCGTGAATATGTCAAAAATGTTTTTTGTGGGTGATGCTGATGAGCTGTCAGCTTTTGAGAGATGCAGCAATGCTAGCTGTTGCAAGACATGCTGCCTGTGTTATTTGACTGTGCTCCTCATTTGGGAAATTCAATAATTGTAAACCCAAGATTGAAAACCTAAATTCAGTCTGAATGCTCTCTGAAGTTTGAGGCTAGATTGAGGATGTTTTAATTGCATCCCCATTTATTAATAGGTAAGATAGAAAGAAGACTTACTTTTTTTACTTCTACACGCGTTATCCTTACAAATGAACAATTCACCTTAATTCTACTGAAGTCTCGGTGTGCAGGAATCTCTCTTTGGCTGGTTACTATGGAAATGCTCTCTTTGTTTCTGCTCAAGACATTGCAAGAGGCATGAAGTCCTCTATGTGCCAGACAGTGTCCCTCTGTTCACAGACCTCACTGACAGAAAGCATTTATTTCTGACCAGTTTCGGGGCTGACTTTTTGGGCAGGAGAATGGTTTTTAATGGTGACCTACAAGTCACTATAAGAAAGCTGGAGAGGGACTTTTTACAAGGGCTTGTAGTGATAGGATGAGGGGTGATGGTTTCAAACTGGAGAAGGGGAGATTTAGATTAGATGTAAGGAAGAAGTTTTTCACTCAGAGGGTAGTAAAACACTGGCACAGGTTGCCCAGGGTGGTTGTAGTTGCCATATCACTAGAGGTGTTCAAGACTAGGATGGGGCTCTGAGCAACCTGGTCTAGTGGGAGGTGTGTTGTAACTAGAGGTCCCTTCCAACCCAAACCGTTCTATGACCTTAAAGAGTGAATGTTCCTTACACAGGCCTCCTTTGTGCCACAGTGGTGAAATCCTGCTCTCAGTAAGCACACCGTCAAGTAATTGCAGCCAGTCGTGCGGAGCTGTGGGACTGCCCTTGTTTGTATGGGCTCTTGCACAGGGCGGTATTCAGGGCTGAGCGGTTCTTTTAGCCCCACCGAAATAGCAGCTTGTTCCTCCCTACACCTGCGTCTTCGCCAGTATTTCTGCAGCTTGTTACCTCTCCCCGCTGCTCAGTGTTTTCCTAACACAGATGGTGCAGGGTGCTCTAGGGAAGCAGCTTGCTGCAGAGCCCAACGGGCACAGCCCTAGCCTGGGTAGGCTGGCCCCTCACTGGAATGACTGGCTGCATGGTTTACGTGTCCCCATGGGCACATGGAAAAGGCAGTTCCACATATCTCAGGAGATGGAGATGTTCAGAGCTGGCTGCTAGCATTGTGCTCACTGGCTGCTTTCAGTGAGCTTCTCTCTGGATGGCATTATGGGTGCTTAGAGGAGAATGAAAGCTGAGTGCTGCAACTGCCTTCTTCAGGGTAAGCATTACAGCTTTGTCATCTGTCTGGTGTTTGCAGATGTCCTGACATCTAGCAGTGGCTCCAGGAAGCCCAATGGCATGGCGTTTGGCATCCCATGCTTTCACCAGGATACTGTTTCCATAGCCCAGTGGATCACAAAGCTGTAGGTTCTGATAGTTCTGTTTTTCTTGTGGAGGACTGAGGTGCACAGTCGTAAATTATGTAGTCTTATTTAAAGATAAATTAAGATGTAAAAATAATTTAGATTTATTTATTTTTAATTTATTTAAGGAGAAGGAAAAAACACACAAGGCAACCCTGAGGAAATGTGAAGAGGTTCAGTTTCCTTGCCTAAAAACTGTTCTCACATTGAAAGAACTGCAGCCCCAGGACAGAGTTCAGATGGACTGGGAGATATCACAGGCTGTGCAGCAACATACATACAGTTTCTGTTTAATTGCAAAACAATGTAAAATAAGTTTATTAAAAAAACGCAAACCACGCATTCATCTCTTCTCACACTTCTTTACTCTTGCCTTGAACACCAAGACCAAAACACCTTTAAGGATGCTTATATTCAAAGCAGTTCTGGGTGGCTTATCCCTGTAACACTTGCCCAAGCAGTAGAGCCCTGATTTCGGGAAATTCTTGTGACTTGATCCACGTTGAATTTCTTGAGACGGTGTTTGTGATGTTTTATCCAGTGATTCCAAAGTCTTGGGTGTGTCACAGCCGTGATTTATTTTGGGAAACTCAGCATGTAACTCATTGCACTGTGACAATAAAAGGTGATTCTTTTCTAGTTTCTCATTGCTTGCTTAGTACTTCTTGGTTTATTTTCTATCACTTTTCCTAGCCCCAGAAGCTGCAAGCTGGGGATGTTGGTGGGCCTTCCCCAAGTGCAGGAAGGCTTGTCTGGTGGCTCCTGGGAGTGCCATGGCAGCAGGGTATGTTTTCCAGGAGTTTGCACGGACAGAGCATCTCCCTGTAGAAGAGTGTGCACATGGAAAAGTAGAGGGTTTTTTCTTCTGAGGTGGGTGGTCCCTGCTTGAACACCCCTTCCCTGCAAGGGCAGAGGCAGGTAGGTCAGACCTGATCCCTGTGGATGTGCTCATAGGTTAATCATCTGCTTCCCCAACAGGACTAGTGGCTCTTGGGGATATTTCTTCATCTCCCTGGGGCCTCTTTTGGAGAAGCACAGCTGAGCGCTGCTGCTGCTGGTGGTCAGCGTGGTGGGTGCTATCCCATGTGGAGGCTGGGGCTCCTAAACCCAACCATAACGTCTCCAGCTCTGAGTCAAAGCCCTTTGAATCAACCTGTTGGTTCCTGTCCTGCTGTTGGGTTCCTGTATAAATACAGACTCCAGCCTTGTCCGGTTTTCAGGTTGCACCAATTAATTTACAACCAGTTACAAATCCACACCCAAACCCATAACTCAGGTGTAAGTTTCTGTCCATATTCTGCTTGAGCAACCCCCACGAGTGATTTTCAGCAAAACAGTGAGTGATTTGGAAGACTCCAAGCTACCCACACATGTGCACTGCAGCTGCAGCGTAGATTTAGGCCACTTGGATTTTGTTTTTCTGGAGGGTTTTCAAGAGCAATACTGGCATACTTGCATTTTTTTTTTTATTTTTACTGGGCTGATGTTGATCCTGGAGGATGTCTTTAAATAACCTTTAAGAAGGAAAAGCCTTCGCCTATCTGAAACCAGGTGTTTTAGATAAACCTGCAGCTGTCCACGCCCACAGAAGATAAATGGTGTGCAGAGTGCATATTAATGCTCCTGATGCTATGCCCTACCTTGAACTTGTTCTTTGGTCACAGTATTTGTCCACTTTGGTATCTTAAAAGCACCATGTAATTCAGGGTCCTGTTTATTAATTCACAATTATCACAAGCAGGGCAACTAGTGATTATCTCTGACCTAGCTCTGAATCACAGCTGTAGGAAGTGAGAAATAGCTCCTTGATGATCTTGCAGATTAATCATTTATAAGTGAAAATTTACTTGGAGTGTATCATTAACAAAAGGAGGGCTGAAAAAAAACCTGGTCAAGGCATTCGGCAGGAGTGTGCGTCATCAGGAAGTTGGGATTTTGCCTGCAGGGCCGGTAGCTCGTTGCTGGTGCTGCCTCCCATCCATTGCAGTGCGGTCCTTTCAAATTTACTTATAGCTTGGCCAGGTAACAACTATACGTGTCGAAAGGTTTATCTGCTGAGCAGGTGCCAAAATGTGCTGGCCTGTTTGGAGCTTGAGAAAGGAGCCGGTTTGTGATTTTTTTTTTCTTTCTTTTTATTTAATGTTGCTTCTCTTCAGATGCAGCACTTTGGTCTTTGTTGAAATGAGCTTTTTTGTGCATCTTTGGAAACCCACCATTTGTACCTACATTTCCAAGACGTTCTGACCTTGTGGTCTTTGCGGCCTCTCTGGCAGAACAAAATGTTTTCGTCGATATCAAACAATTTTTCAGCTTTCCATTGTGGTGCAAAAAAGTGTGTCGGGTGGGAGGTCAATTTTCAGCCCTTCTCATGGGAAGATCATTTGTTTGTGTTGCCAGCAAGTCTGTGAAGAGGGGAAACCCCTCATTTTAGAGGAGGAAGTGACTGCTGCTGCAGGGGACTGATTTGTGACCTTGCCTCTGCCAGGGACCCTGAGTATAATGCTGGGTGAGTCACCTCAACCATAGCTGGGGCAACTCATTGCATCTGTCCCTGTCTTTGCAGAGCTGTTCTGAGACCATGGGGATGGATGTGAAGAGCATCGAGCTCTTGGAAGTGCAGCCTGAAGTCCAGGGGAGCTGCTTTTCGAAAGTGTCATTTTTAAATATTGCAGGAGCTCAAGTCTTCATCTGCTGTTTGCCTTACTCTTCTGTGCTACTTTTCTGTGGCAGTAAAATTGGGGATGATGTTACCCTGGGAGTTTGCGTGAACTTTTGAGGGACCAAGTAACAATAATTCCCAAGGAAATGTGTAACTGCCCTTCAACCAGCCTTTGAGTAGCATGTAATGACTATGACCTGTGCCTACACCTGGTTTAGGAAGGGGGGAAGGAAATGTTGAATAGCCACTTGTTCAAGAAGAGGACAACATTGTTGGTACTGACTTAGGCAAGGGTCTAGGTAACCCTGTGTGCGCTCATGTAATTGAAAGCCTGTCTTGCAGTTTGTATGGGTCAGATGCACAGGTAGATGGGGCAGGAAACCTTCCTCCTGACATTTCCGAACTGGAGTCCTCAACTTGGCTTATGCAGCTGGTTGTGTAGGGCAGCACATTCCATGGTATGACTGTGAAAACATCTCTGCCTTCAGCCAACAAAAATACAGAGGGGACTGAGGAGGTACTGAGTGAGGGGACAGTCTGTTTGTCCCTGTCTGTAGCTTCCAGCAGCAGCCAAGAGTGGAGGCCAGGGAAGAGTTTATGGCTGGGAAGCCATGCTGCATTGTCGCAGCCTCCATTGATTTATGACTTTAGATACCAGAGGCTACCTTTCTTCATGATAGTCCTTGATGAACTTTCCTTCCATGAATTCATCTTAATGATTTTTTCCAGCCAAGTGAACTTTTGGCCTGCCCAGCAGAGTTCCCCTCTTTAACCTTGTCCTGCGTGGTGGTTCTGGTTGAGCTTCCCCACTGCTCTTCCTGCTGCTGCTTTTGCACTTTGCAAACCTTAAAAAAAATTCCTCATGTCCAGGAGAGAGATCTCCTGTTGCCTGCTGACGACCATTGACCATTGCAGAGTTAAGCACATGGGGTTCAAGATGCTGGGTTCGAGGCTGCGCATCCATCCTGGATGCAGAGTGAGGCAGGGAGAAGCAGCATGTGGGTGTGACGCTGAGCTCCCACTAGCGTGGGCTTGTGTCCACCTTTATTCTTTCAGTAGGCTACCATGGTGTCCTGCAGAGAAGTGATGCAACAGGATTAGCTCTTTTACAGAAAACCTGATGAAACTGTTAGAAATATAGATCTTCCATAGCTCCCACTGCTTATGACATCACTAGAGCTTCTCAAAAGGTAAAAACAGATATCTTGTCCCCATAGCGTTTAGAGCTGAGATGGGCTCTGTTCAATCTGTGGTAGCTTGGCCAGTGGAAGGAGATTAAGCTTTCTTACTTAGCAGAAGATTAAGCTGGTGTTCCACCTGCATGGTCATAGCTATGGTTAGAATCATAGAATCACAGAATGGTTTGGAAGGGACCTTAAAGATCACCTAGTTCCAACCCCCCTGGCATGGGCAGGGACACCTCCCACTAGACCAGGTTGCTCAAGGCCCTGTGCAACCTGGCCTTGAACCCTTCCAGGGATGGGACATCCACTGCTTCTCTGGGAAACCTGTTTCAATACCTCAACATTCTCACAGTGAAGAACCTCCTCCTTGAATCTAATCTAAATCTACCCTTTTTCAGTTTGAAGCCATTACCCATTGTCCTATCACTACAAGCCCTTGTAGAAAGTCCCTTCCCAGCTTTCTTGTAGTTCCCCTTTAGGTATTGAAAAACTTCTCTAAGATCTCCCTGAAGCCTTCTCTTCTCCAGGCTGAACAAGCCCAACTCTCTCAGCCTGGCCTCACAGCAGACGGGTTCCAGCTCTTGCATCATTACTGTGGCTCCTCCTCTGGCCTCACTCCAACAGGTCTGTCTCTGCTGTGCCGAGGACTCCAGAGCTGCCCCCAGTACTGCAGGGGAGTCTCCCCAGAGCAGAGCAAAGGGACAGAATCCCTTCCCTTGCCCTGCTGCCCCCTTCTGCCCTGTTGGCTTCTGGGCTGTGAGTACACATTGTTGGCTCATGTCCAGGTTTTCATCCCTTCTCCGCAGGGCTGCTCTCAATCCATTCTCGACCTAGCCTGTGTTGATACCAGGGATTGCCCTGACCCAGGTGCAGGACCTTGCACTTGGCCTTGTTGAATTTCATGAGATTCACACAGGCCCACTCCTTCAGCCTGTCCAGGTCCCTCTGAATGGCATCCCATCCCTCCAGCATGTCGACAGCACCACTCAACTTGGTGTTGTCAGCAAACTTACTGATGGTGCACTCAATCCCACTGTCCATGTCGCCAACAGAGATATTTAACAGCACTGGTCCCATATCAACCCCTGAGGAACACCACTCATCACTTGTCCCCACTTGGACATCAAGCCATTGATCACAACTCTTTCAGCACGACCATCTGTCCAGTTCCTCATCCACTGAGTGGTCCATCCATCAAATCCATGTCTCTCAAATTTAGAGACAATGATATTGTGCAGGACAGTGTCAAATGCTTTGCACAAGTCCAGTAGATTACGTCAGTTGCTCTTCCTTTATCCACCAACACTATAACCCCAATGTAGAAGGCCTCTAAATGTCAGACACAATTTGCCCTTGGTGAAGCCATGGTGATTGCAACCAATCACCTCTTCATTTTCCATGTGCCTTAGCAGAACCTTCAGGAGTATCTCCTCCATGATCTTGCTGGGCACAGAGGTGAGGCTGACCAGCCTGTAGTTTCCTGGGCCTTCCTTTTTACCCTTTTTAAAAATGGGGGTTCTGTTTCACCTTTTCCAGTCAGCAGGAACTTCACCAGACTGCCACGACTTCTCAAACGTGATGGAAAGTGGCTTAACAATTTCATCTGCCAGTTCCCTGAGGACCTGTAGATGCATCTCATCAGATTCCATGGATTTGTGCACCTTCAGGTTCCTTAGATGGTCTCAAATCTGATCTTCTCCTGCAGTGGGTGGTTCTTCCTCCTACCAGCCCCTGCCTTTGTCTTCTATGACTCAGGTGGTGTGGCTGGAGCACTTGTGAGTGAAGACTGAGGCAAAAAAGTCATTGAGTCCCTCAGTCTTCTCCATATCCCTCATGACCAGGTCTCCCATTTCCTTCTGGAGAGGGGTCACATTTTCCTAGTCTTCCTTTTGTCACCAACATAAAGTTATAGAATCTTTTCTTGTTGCCCTTGACCAGATGTAATACTATTGTGACTTTGGCTTTCCTCACCTGATCCCTGGCTGCTTGGACAATTTCTCCCCTGACTGTCCTTCCTAAAGAGCTTATGTCTTTCCATTCCTTCTATTCCAACACTCCAGTCATAGGACATTAGATGTTGGCCTCCAAGTTTGACAACCTATTGCAAATGGACTTAATAGGGACATAAAACTGCTGAATGCAGCTTGCTCTGATTGGTATTAGAGCAGTTGAAGGACCTGGGAGTTCTGTTGGACAGAACGTTGACCGTGAGGCAGCAATGTGTCCTTGTAGCCAAGAAAGCCGGTGGTCTCCTGGGGTACATTAAGAAGAATGTGGCTAGCAGGTCAAGGGAGGTTGTCCTCCCCCTCTGTTCTGACCTGGTGAGGTCACACATGGAGTATTGGATCCAGTTCTGGGCTCCCCAGTTCAAGAGAGGCAAGGAACTGCTGGAGAGAGTCCGGTGGAGGCTATAAGGATGATTAAGGAACAGGAGCATCTCTGTGATGAGGAAGGGCTGAGGGACCTGGAGCTGTTGAGCTGGAGGAGAGAAGGCTGAGAGGGGATCTGATCAATGCTGATCAATGTCTGAAGGGTGGGTGTCAAGAAGATGAGTCCAGACTCTTATGCCCAATGATAGGATGAGGGGCAACGAACACAAACTAAAACCCAGGAAGTTCCACCTCAACATCAGGAAAAACTTCTTTGCTGTGAGGGTGCCAGAACCTGGCCCAGGCTGCCTGGAGAGGTTGTGGAGTCTCCTTCTCTGGAGATTCCAAACCTGCCTGGACACGATCCTGCAACCTGCTCTGGGTGACCCTGCTGGAACAGGGGGGTTGGACCAGATGATCTCCAGAGGTCCCCTCCTGGGATTCAGTACTGCCAGGCCAGCTTAGGTTTGGAAGGGAAGGTAACAATGGTCCTGGTTTGTTGCCCTAATTTCTGAAGATCTCAAAGCTCCAGATGAAATGGTTTATCATTCTGAGACACTGGCTCCTGGTGTTCCCTGGAGGACCCTCCCGTCTCACATGGCATCTCTGAACAGCAGAACTTGTGGTTTTGATTGAGGGACTGATTCTCAGTTTACCATGTCCGTAACCTGACCTTTTTCTCCAAAAGAATATACAGAAGATATATGACCAACAGGTAGATTTTCCTGGTAGAGGAGTGGTGTTTAAATTGCTGGTTTTTTCAGTGGCTGACAAGATGTTTTGTTTGTCAAATATTCGTTGCCCATGCAGCTGTCCCTTGTGATTTCTGGAATGAAGACAGAAAAATTGTTTTCATAACATCTGGCCTGGCCTTGCAATTTTTTCCCAAAAATGTAGGAGTGCAGGATGACTCAACCAGTTTTCCTGAGTTGAGGAGATTGAGAGTAGTGGCATCACCTCATTCAGAGATAAAGAAGCACCTGATCTGTGTGCCTTCAGAAAGGCAGATTTTAATGCCTGACATGCTGACTTGAAGTCCCACTAGCTAGAAATCAATGTCTGATTTGCAAGGTGAGCCTGGTTTTGTTGTTGGGGTTGTTTGGGGGTTTTGCCAGGATTGTATAAAACTTGATTGTGACAACCCAAACCAGAAGAATTTCTACCAAGAGAAAAATATTTTAGCTGCGATGGAAAATAAGGCCTTGCTAAGAGCTCAAAAATTCCTGTGGGTTGAGAAAAAAACACTTTAACTAAGGCCACCTTGAAAACCTCGTGTGTTAGTGATGTTTGGCACCTTCAGCCGTCTGTCTCCAAGCTGAAAGGCTGCTTGTGTCAGGTAACTGGGACATCCCTGCTGGTCTCCTGTAGATCTTCTGTGTTATATTCCTGGCAGGGGCCACAGGGTAGTAATGCCAAAAGGAATGAGCGTCAAAAGCAGAGGGTGACAAGGAACAAGTGAGGTCTGCTGTGGTTTATTGAGAATGCTGAATGAAGAAAGGGAGTCCAGTTCATCATCCTGCCTGGTGCGAGGGAATGCTGGCAAGCCCAGCCCCAAAACCTCTGCGGGGTGACACATCACTGTGATTACTCAGCTGAGTCTAAAAGAAAGCACAGTGTTGCTTCTGCTCACAGGTGGGTGGTGGGAGAGGAGATGGGTCCCGCATGCAGGAAAGAGGAGGTTGACAGCACCTGAAGCAGGAAGGCGGGTGGTATGGGAATGCGTTAGGTGCTTGAGAAGTCCCCCTTCCCCTTCTGGACCTGGCTCCATGTCATGATGGTGGAATCCTGGGAGGTGAAATGGNTGGAGGCTATAAGGATGATTAAGGAACAGGAGCATCTCTGTGATGAGGAAGGGCTGAGGGACCTGGAGCTGTTGAGCTGGAGGAGAGAAGGCTGAGAGGGGATCTGATCAATGCTGATCAATGTCTGAAGGGTGGGTGTCAAGAAGATGAGTCCAGACTCTTATGCCCAATGATAGGATGAGGGGCAACGAACACAAACTAAAACCCAGGAAGTTCCACCTCAACATCAGGAAAAACTTCTTTGCTGTGAGGGTGCCAGAACCTGGCCCAGGCTGCCTGGAGAGGTTGTGGAGTCTCCTTCTCTGGAGATTCCAAACCTGCCTGGACACGATCCTGCAACCTGCTCTGGGTGACCCTGCTGGAACAGGGGGGTTGGACCAGATGATCTCCAGAGGTCCCCTCCTGGGATTCAGTACTGCCAGGCCAGCTTAGGTTTGGAAGGGAAGGTAACAATGGTCCTGGTTTGTTGCCCTAATTTCTGAAGATCTCAAAGCTCCAGATGAAATGGTTTATCATTCTGAGACACTGGCTCCTGGTGTTCCCTGGAGGACCCTCCCGTCTCACATGGCATCTCTGAACAGCAGAACTTGTGGTTTTGATTGAGGGACTGATTCTCAGTTTACCATGTCCGTAACCTGACCTTTTTCTCCAAAAGAATATACAGAAGATATATGACCAACAGGTAGATTTTCCTGGTAGAGGAGTGGTGTTTAAATTGCTGGTTTTTTCAGTGGCTGACAAGATGTTTTGTTTGTCAAATATTCGTTGCCCATGCAGCTGTCCCTTGTGATTTCTGGAATGAAGACAGAAAAATTGTTTTCATAACATCTGGCCTGGCCTTGCAATTTTTTCCCAAAAATGTAGGAGTGCAGGATGACTCAACCAGTTTTCCTGAGTTGAGGAGATTGAGAGTAGTGGCATCACCTCATTCAGAGATAAAGAAGCACCTGATCTGTGTGCCTTCAGAAAGGCAGATTTTAATGCCTGACATGCTGACTTGAAGTCCCACTAGCTAGAAATCAATGTCTGATTTGCAAGGTGAGCCTGGTTTTGTTGTTGGGGTTGTTTGGGGGTTTTGCCAGGATTGTATAAAACTTGATTGTGACAACCCAAACCAGAAGAATTTCTACCAAGAGAAAAATATTTTAGCTGCGATGGAAAATAAGGCCTTGCTAAGAGCTCAAAAATTCCTGTGGGTTGAGAAAAAAACACTTTAACTAAGGCCACCTTGAAAACCTCGTGTGTTAGTGATGTTTGGCACCTTCAGCCGTCTGTCTCCAAGCTGAAAGGCTGCTTGTGTCAGGTAACTGGGACATCCCTGCTGGTCTCCTGTAGATCTTCTGTGTTATATTCCTGGCAGGGGCCACAGGGTAGTAATGCCAAAAGGAATGAGCGTCAAAAGCAGAGGGTGACAAGGAACAAGTGAGGTCTGCTGTGGTTTATTGAGAATGCTGAATGAAGAAAGGGAGTCCAGTTCATCATCCTGCCTGGTGCGAGGGAATGCTGGCAAGCCCAGCCCCAAAACCTCTGCGGGGTGACACATCACTGTGATTACTCAGCTGAGTCTAAAAGAAAGCACAGTGTTGCTTCTGCTCACAGGTGGGTGGTGGGAGAGGAGATGGGTCCCGCATGCAGGAAAGAGGAGGTTGACAGCACCTGAAGCAGGAAGGCGGGTGGTATGGGAATGCGTTAGGTGCTTGAGAAGTCCCCCTTCCCCTTCTGGACCTGGCTCCATGTCATGATGGTGGAATCCTGGGAGGTGAAATGGGCAAAATTTCCAGGGTAATTCCATCTTGGTGGATTTTTTCCCTGGAAAAGAATGGAGCTGATTTTGAAGCATTTACCACCTTAGTCCATTAAATGAATCAAGCTTAAGTCTGGGAAAAGTCTGGAGGTTTAGGGTTACAAGGGCTAAACCGGGACTTCAGAAACTTTGAGATTTCTCCATTGTTCTTCAATAGGATCGACAAATCTTTGCTTTCACAGGCAAAGCCCCCCTCCTTTCCTTTCTTCCTCCTTTTCTTTTGAGTGTAATAGTTTTGTTTTTCCACAGCAAATGACTTTTATAAATGTTTTTCCCCCTTGTTGGTGGTGGGCACCTTATCTTCTCCATGATGTCAGTTCGCACATTTGCAAGAGCAGATGTGGGAATTGCCCTGGTAGAAGAAAAGAATTTTTTAAGGAAAAGTCCAATAAACTTAATTTTTATACATAAAATTCAACCTGTAGGACTTTTTTTTTTTTTTTTTTTTTAATTTTTTTCAGTAAGATGGCAGGATTTGGGAGGAGGTTTTAAGCAATAAGTTAGATCAGTCTCCAAAGGCTTAAGCAAGAGGGGCATCTGAGGAACCTGGGATTATTTAATCTGGAGAAGAGAAGGCTGAGAGGAGACCTTCTTGCTCTCTACATTCCCTGAAAAGAGGTTGTAGAGAGGTGAGCGTTGGTCTTTTCTCCCAAGTAGCAAACAGTAGGAGGAGAGGAAATGGCCTCAAGCTGCACCAGGGGAGGTGTAGGTTGGACATGAGGAAAAATTTCTTTACTGAAAGAGTGGTCAAGCCTTGGAACAGGCTGTCCAGAGCAGTGGTGGAGTCCCCATCCCTGTACGTGTTCAAAAAATGTGTAGACATGGCACTCTGGGACATGGTTTCGTGTTCATAGTAGTGTTGGCTTGAAGGTTGGACTTGATGATCTTAGATGTCTTTTCCAACCTTAATAATTCTATGATTCTAAGTGTTTGACTTCAACTTTGAAAAATTGCTTGACCATTTTATTGTTTTAAAAGCCTATTTTATCATTTACAAACATGATCAGCTGAAAACATTTTGAAAGCCTCTACATTTTTTGCTCTTAGAGAGATATCCAGGTGGCAATACCAAAATAGTGTCTGTATTAAATGATTGACTGGAAAAAAAATGAATCATTCTCCAAATGATGTGCAATTGCCCTATAAATAAAAATGCAGCTGGGGGAGCCCTGACCTACCCTTGCTGCTGGGTCAGGCTTTCCCCGGGGCCGTGAGCATGCCAGCCGCTGGCTGGATGCTGGCTGTGTTTAGACCTTCTGCTAAGCGAGCTGGATGTGTGACTAATGTGCCCTGAATAACATTGTGCTACAAGAGCGTTTATCTGCCGGATTGGCTCTTGGGATGATTTGTGCTGGGTTTTCAGGAGGGAATCCCTCTCTGGAGTGGGATGTTGCTGCTGTGGCTCTTGGACAGCTTCCAGCACCCTGCCTGTGCCAGCTACAGCAGGCAGAGCTACTCCCACACTGGCAGAGAGGAATTAAGGGCATGAGGAGGACTTTCGTTTAGACCTTATCAGCCTTCATGATGACCAGCACCGCTTCCTAATGACAAATCTTTCCTTCTTCAGATGGCCTGAGGATGTTGCAAGTTCTTAGGGGATCTCTTGGATGTCCTGCTCAGCTCCCATTTCCACCCCTCTGCTGTGGCACTAGCACTTGGTTCTCACCCTGGTCCCATTCATTATGTAGCTGTGGAGATGCTGACTAAAGATATGGGTAGGTGGGGGCAGGAGGAGATGCTGCTATGTGTCCTAAGGACCAGAGTTCATACATGCTTGAATTTTAGTGTAAGATGGCAAATTATCCATGTAATTCATTGGGGAAACCCTAAATGTTCTCCATTCAGTGCATTTTCTATTAATCGTGCAGTGGTTCTGCTCCTAACAAATGTCAGTGGTAGCTGGGACAGGTCCCACATTGGTGCATTGGATGGTGCATTTAGCTCTCAGGTGAGAGGAGAAGATGCTCCCTGATAACACGTCTCCAGAGGTGTTCAGTTTATGTGGGCAAGCACAGCTGCCCCCTTTCAGGGCAAATACAGAAGAGTTGAGGTTACTTCTTCAGACACTGTGAACTGGGCCACAGTAGCCCTCAGGGAAGAGGACATTGATATTTCCTGATTTCCAAATGGTCTGTGCTGTAGTGGACTCTCTTGTCCCAGACGTCCCATCTCTTTACACAGGAGGAGCACCAAGGAAAAGCCACCTGCCTCTACCTGCAACATGCTTTCCACAAAGTATCTTGTCCCCCCAGGGCCATGGCTGAAAAAACTTGTTTCTTTTGGAAGCTGGGCCAGGACACACTTGGCAGGTAGCTCAGTCAAGCCTGATCTTAAAGACACCTGAGATCTTGATGTCTCCATGTTTGTCACCCTCATGGAAAGGTTCAGTAAGAGGGAAGGCCAAGAGCAAAGTCAGGATTTGGCTTCTTGTTCCAGTACAAGGTTTGGAGCCATGTCTTTATTTTTTTTCTCATTTCCTGGATAAGGTAAGACAGGGTGATCTGAGGCCTGAGATCATGCAGACGTGGCCAAACAGCACATTTCCAAGGAAAGGAGATAGTGTGGCATTGACCTTCTTAAGCATCTGGTCAACGAAGGCTGCACAGCTCTTCTTTGGGATGCTGCCAGCTCATTTAATGCCTTGCTTAGAGCCTTATTTTGGGCTGAATTCTAGGTGAGAAGTTCCTCTCCCAAACCTCACTTCTTTGATATTGCAAGAAACACCAGCATCCCTAAATTGTCCTGTCCATGAGGCCCAACATTCAGGCATAGACGTGTTGTGATGATAATTGGATTATCTCATTTAAATATGTTTGGTTTATGATGACAAGGTTAAAACCATGAGAAAAATATCAGTAGGACAGTCCTGCATCTGATTAAACCTCATCCTCTGCTTATCTCTGCCTCCCAATGATCTTCTCCATCCTCTTTCTAGACGAAATCTCTCCAGGGTTTGCTCTCAGGCTATTGGTGCTTATTTTCAGTGATGCCTTTGCTTGGTTTGACCGTGCTTGAGCTCTGACTTCCCAAGCCGTATCCTAGCTGGTGGATGATGAAGTGGGAAGTCAGTGTTTCCTACTCAACAGCCTGTTCCCAGCCAAGCGAGCTGTCAGCCTGACCATCTGTCCTGTGCTCACATTTCTCTCTGTCTTTTTTTCACTTTCAACTTAGCTGGTGACAGGAATTTGAATCAGGCAGTTGCTGAGGGTTAGGAAGAGTTTACCAGCAAGATGATTAACAGAGGAGAAGCATCAGAGGGATTTGGTACTGTCCGGAGCTCCTGGCAGGTAGGAGAGGTCTGACAGTGTGGCTGAGTTGCAAAAATGCCCTCAGTGATGCTCAGAAAGATGCCAGCGTGCAAAAGTAAAGCTCTGAGATACACACAAAGTGCAAACCTTCGGCACAGCCACATGTACTTTTAACATAACAACCCTGTTACGTCAGCCATGCAGGAATGTGTCAGTTCCTGCATGTTCCTGAGGCACGGACATTATCATTGTTCTTCTCCTACGGGACAGATCCAGCAGATCAACACTTTGCAGAAGCAAGCATGTGGCTGCAGTTCCTACTGAGGAAACGAGATTTGAGGCACACAGGTTCCTTTCCTTGCAAAGGAATATCAGCCTTGTCTGCTGTGGTTTGCAAAGAAATTGCAAAATACCCGATTTGTATTTTTTGGAGCGGGTTGCATGCTGGTGGAGTGGGTAGCCAGCGGGCAGGTGCCCATCTTAGGAGAAGGGCTTATTTTTGTCAGCTGGATCTTCTGCGTCTGCTGCCGAAACTGCAGAAGGGGGAAGTGATGACAGGGACCTGCTCTGATGGCTGTGACAATGGAAATGGGAAGTGAGACTCCTGGAGCAAGAGGATGAGTTGCCGGAGGTGGTTTAGACAACATCTCTGAAAACTATTTTAGCCCAGGACTTCCCATCAAGTCTGGTGGTGGCCATGGGGTGGAAATCAGTCACCTTGGGCCAGCTCTGGAGCAATTGCCTCTTCCCAGAGCTTCTTCCACTGTAATCTCCCAACCATGGCACCACCGTTGAGACTTGCTGCAAGTTAACCTTGAAGGCAAGATTTATGACCATTATTATGATTATTTTGGACACAGCTTTTCTTACCAGCATGTTAAAATATTCTGAGTTGGGGTAGCCGTTCAGTGCACCTACAAGCAACTGCAGTTGGCAAATTTGAAGGCATAAAGATGTGAATTTTGGAAACAATATGGAAGAGTAACTTTCACCCACGTTTCTGTGCAGGCAGAGCCCTTTGTTGCACATAAAATACCAAAAACCTGAATGTTTCTGCCTTTGCTGAATCATGTTAAAGGGTTAATGGTCCAGCAAGCAGAGGGGAAAAGAGAAAATTAGTCTATTTTGCTAACATGTTTAAAAATGACCTTTTATTTTATTGTCTTTCCTATTCCACTTTTTTTTTACTTGTCAAAACTGGGGAGCACTTCCCTGTTGTAACTTCAAATGTAGAAATATTTATACGTTGAGATGTAAATCCTGGGAAAGTCCAGACCTGCTCTTGAGCTAATGATACAAAACGGGTAAACCTGCGGTTGTGAAGAATACAGCTGGGGAGAAAATATTTATATTCTGTCTCCCTCTGGAGACTTTTCCTTTGGCTGCCTTGTTTGGAAGTGTAATCCTTGCAGTTAATAAAACCTTGTAGATATTTTATGTGCAAAAAAAACTTAGTTGCAGTAGTGTTGTTGGAGCTGCAGGGCACAGGCAGAATGTTTAGTTTGTGTCCCAGCAGAGAGGCTGAGGCTGCTCTGCCTGCAGCAGGTTGATGTTAGGAGGTACCAAAATTCAGGTCTCTGGCTCAGCATTGTGCTGGTCCCTTGTTTGTACCAGGAAGTGAACGCATACACACCAGGAGTTGTTTTCTCTGCCTCCCATCCCACCATCTTCCTCAGCTGGTTCACAAGTCTTGCTCAGCTCTGCTGTGCCACAGTTTCTTAGAATCATAGAATCATTTTGGTTAAAAGAGACCTCACTGAGTCCAGCTGTTAACCCAGGACTGCCAGATCACCACTAAACCATGTCCCTCAGCACCACATCTTCACAGCTTTGAAACCCCTCCAGGGATGGGGGCTCCACCACTGCCCTGGGCAGCCTGGGACAGCCCTTGACAACCCCTTCAGGGAAGACATTTTTCCTCTTGTCCAGCCTAAACCTCCCCTGGCGCAACTTGAGGCCATTTCCTCTTGTCCTATCACTTGTTCCTTGGGAAAAGAGACCAACACCCACCTCTCTACAATCTTTAAGAGAGTTGTCGAGAGTGAGAAGGTCTCCCCTGAGCCTCCTTTTCTCCAGGCTCAACAACCCCAGGTCCCTCAGCCGCTCCTCACAAGACTTGTGCTCTACACCCTTCTTCAGCTTCATTGTCCATCTCTGGACATGCTCCAGCCCCTCAATGTCCTTCTTGGAGTGAGGGGCCCAAAACTAAACCCAGGATTCAAGGTGCAGCCTCCCCAGTGCCTAGTCCAGGGGGATGATTCCTGCCCTAGTCCTGTTGGCCCCAGTTGCAATTAGTAGCAGCCATGTTATGTTAAACATGACAAGTAAATTAACACCTTAAGCAGCTTTTATTTTGCAAGCATAATTAAAATCCTAGGCAAGTCTGCCTGTAGTTCATAACGCCAGAGAGGCAGGGAGTGTCACCTGTGTCGCTGTGTGGACTCCATGTCCTGCCCTGCCTGCAGGGAGCGTATCCATTGAGGGTGTATCCATCACCTGGCAGCATTCCTGCAGCAAAGCAAGGCACCTGCTGCTGCTACCAGCGGCAATGGGTGTGAAGCCATTGCTACCAGAACTGCTCTGAGCAGAGGCAGATAGTGCCTTCCAAAAACAAGGCTGTGCTGCTCAGAAATCTGACTTACACCAAAGTACCAGATTGCTGAAGTTCAATACAATGGCTCCTGCAGATCTTTAATGAATTTATAGAATCATAGAATGGTTTGGGTTGGAAGGGATCTTAAAGATCATCTAGTTCCAACCCTCCTGCCATGGGAGGGATCTCTAGTTACAACACACCTCCCATTAGACCAGGTTGCTCAAAGCCCCATCCAACCTAGGCTTGAATTTGCGTTTCTCTCCCAGCTGAGATTTGTCTGGAGAGCAACGAGGTAACAAAAGTGTTTTCTTCTACTTTGTTTTCAGCAGGGGTCAACCAATGTGGTTTATCAAGCCCACCATGTCAGCAGGAGTAAGAGAGGACAAGTCGTTGGTACCAGGGGTGGATTTCGAGGCTGCACAGTTTGGCTGACAGGTATGGGCATGAAAGCGTGGCTCCATGCATGTAACCCACTTGCATACCTAAGTATGACTTGGAGGTGGGGATTTGGGATCCGCAAGAAATGTCAATATTCTTTGTGAACTGGGAATTGCACAACATTTACATGTGAGAAACACTGACACGCGGTGCTGGTGCAGCAAGATATTCTCCCTGGCAGCCGCTGCCCATGACGATTGTTTTTATGGATTTCACAGCTGTTATCACGCTCCTTGAACACGTCAGAAGTCCTAAAGGTCGTGCTTGTTGTTCCCAAGTGTGTGGCCAAGGAAGCCTTGGCTCAAATCCAGCCAGTCCTTGGCAGTGAAGCCTGCCCAGAGTTGTCCAAAACAGCATGTGGATGTTTTCATTATGTGTCAGTTGGAAATTTATTGGGTCGCCTGAGTTTGCTGTGCTTAAATTGTCATTGTGAGCGGCACAACAAAGCAATCATCTTGTCTGTGAAGAATAAGTGAGTAGCAGTGGAAGCGATTCCTCACACAGCTCTTTCTGAGGTTATTTCTCATTTTGTACACTTTCCCACATGTTGCCCTTCTCTTCAAACTCATTATTTGGGCATTAGGGGCTGCTCAAAATTACAATTGCGTTTATTTCAGTCTGCTAATATTTACACAACTCTTTCTTTGCTACTTGGCCACTTGTTTCTTTGCTTGTTAAATATTGGTATGTTCTTCGGTTGCCAGATGTTGAAAGGTGTACTTGGAAGAGGTGGTAAAGCCATTCTGATTTGCTTTCATATCAGCTTATGTGCTAGGTATTGGATTCAAACACATTTCTGGTTTGTTCTCCTCTTTAATTTCAAAACAAAGGCCAACACCTCACCTGCTTTAATATAATTTCTGAAGCAAAAAACCTACCTAAGGCAATTTCCTTCTTTTTCAAGTATCGCTCAAAAATCTTGTGTCTGAAAGTTTTGAGCTTCTCTGGCTGATGATTATTCTTTGAAATAGTGGTCTCCTAACTTTAGGTGAATTTAATTTTAAGAGACTGTATGGAAGGATGTTTCATTTCATGGACAATGTGGATTAAATGGAAGGGCATTCGAATGCCCTCCATTGCCAGCTCAGGAGAACTATCAGTTAGTCTGTTGTACTACAAAAAACAAAGGCTTAGCAAGCAGGATTCATCTCTGCCCAGCCAGGTTTCCTCTCCAGCACAACATGGCGCTTCTGCATCAGACCAAAAGTCCACCTTGCCCAAGATCTTGTCTCCTTGAGTAGTCAAGAGGAGGTGTCATGCACAGGGTATAAAGGAATCATTAAGGTTGGAAAAAACCTCTAAGATCATTAAGTCCAACCATCAACCTAACACTACCATGACCACTAAACCATGTCCTAAAGTGCCATGACTACACATTTTCTGAACACCTCCAGGGATGATGACTCCACCACTGCCTTGGGCAGCTTGTTCCAGCTTTGTTCCAGATGATGCTGTCTCCATAGGAGATTCTTCAAGGTTAGATGTTTCCTGAGACAGGTGTGGTGTTTGGAAGTGTTCTCTCTCCTTAAGTCAGGGTCATCTCCATCTCTGGGTGTTTCCAATACATGGTTCCCCACCCAAAGGAAAGGAGGAGTTTGGTGCTGCAGGTGCACTTGCTGCTTTCTGACACAGCCAGTAGCAAGTGTTTTTTGTACAAGTGGATGGAGCTGGGATGGGAAGCAACCACCTTGTTTTGGATTGTTGTCTTTCTGGCTGATGACTCCAGGAGACATGGGCAGCTAAAGGTAAACTGCTTGTCTACACAACCCTCCTGCTCCTATTTGCACAGATATGTGGGTACTGCTCCTGCAGAAGGAGGTGTCCACGGATGCAGAGGAGCAATTGCTGCTGCCAGAGCCTGGCCCACCCCACACAGCTGTAGCAAGAACCTCTCCTTGGGTTCAATCTAGGAGAGCAGTTGGCTGCTCAAAGCAGGAACAGGAAGAGGCAAAGGAAGATGTTGAGAGACTTACAGGCAATGTCATCCTTTCAAGCTTCCCCTACTTACTGGTACCTATTTGTTCCACCGTGGCCCAGCAGGAGGTACTTTTTCAACACTAATGAGTTGAACCCCTCCAGATATTGCAATATAGCAGCTTTCTCATGGCATTAATGCCACCTCTTCAATAAGAGAAGGGCTGGCCAGGACTCTGTGGTAGTAACTGTGTGTTAAGAAGATAATCCAACTTCCCTACCTCATTAGATGATCTTTAAGGTCCATTCTAGCCCAAACTATTCTATGATTCCTTCCTTAAAGCATCTTCAGACAGAAGGAGTTTCATTGCTAGTGTCCCAGGAGGTGTTGCATCATACTGTCATTTTCACTCTTTTGACCTCAAACCTGAACCTCATGTTCCTGTCTCGAACAGGGCTTTCTGGAGCTGGCAAGACAACCATCGGCTTTGCTCTGGAAGAGTACTTGGTCTCTCACGGCATCCCTTGTTATTCCCTGGATGGTGATAACGTTCGGCATGGCTTGAATAAAAATCTGGGTTTCTCGGCTGGGGACCGCGAGGAGAACATCCGGCGCATTGCAGAGGTGGCCAGGCTCTTTGCTGATGCTGGGCTCGTCTGCATAACTAGTTTCATTTCTCCTTTCACAAAGGTAAACTCACTGCATTGTATTCTGCTCTTTTCTGGGCAGCCTTGATCTCATGGTTGTCCATGAGAAGAGAGGTTTACATAGAGGGCTTCCTATACATGCCATAAGATGCTCCATCAAGTCCAACTATTAACTTAACTCTACCAAATCCACCACTAAACTATGCCCCTCAGCATCAATTTAATAAGTCTATAACAGAAATGAATTATTTGTTCTAGAACACAAGTCTTGTGAGGAGCAGCTGAGGGACCTGGGGTTGTTGAGCCTGGAGAAAAGGAGGCTCAGGGGAGACCTTCTCACTCTCGACAACTCTCTGAAAGGTTGTAGAGAGGTGGGTGTTGGTCTCTTTTCCCAAGGAACAAGTGATAGGACAAGAGGAAATGGCCTCAAGTTGCGCCAGGGGAGGTTTAGGCTGGACAAGAGGAAAAATGTCTTCCCTGAAGGGGTTGTCAAGGGCTGTCCCAGGCTGCCCAGGGCAGTGGTGAAGCCCCCATCCCTGGAGGGGTTTCAAAGCTGTGAAGATGTGGTGCTGAGGGACATGGTTTAGTGGTGACCTGGCAGTGCTGGGTTTATGGATTCAATGATCTTAAAGGTCTCTTCCAACCCAAACAATTCCATGATTCTGTGAATTCCAGGACACATCATGTAGTAGTAGGAAGATGCTTGCTGCGATTTGACACATAATTTTACTGTCTTTCTCCTAACAAACAGGATCGTCAGAATGCACGAAAAATTCATGACGCAGCTGGACTTCCTTTCTTTGAGATCTTTGTAGATGCTCCTCTAAATATTTGTGAAAGCAGAGATGTGAAGGGCCTGTACAAAAAGGCAAGAGCTGGAGAGATCAAAGGTATGTAAGAGCGAGTTTTCTTTTGCCTTTTGCTTTCCAAAGCCTTGGGTAGTGTGTCGTTGAAGCTCTGCACCTAGAGGTGGGTTACTCAAGGCTCTTCGTAGTCCACAAGAGTATTCTGTTTCCTTAATCTTGCCATCACAAGTGTTACTTGTGGTACTCAGTGTGGTTGAATGCCTGCTGGTTGTTTGTACAGCTTTGTTGGCTCTAAGGCATTATTAGACCAAATCAATTCAGTTTGGCTTTAATTGTTCATAGGATTCACTGGGATTGACTCAGAGTACGAGAAGCCTGAATCTCCTGAACTAGTATTGAAAACAAATATTGCGTCAGTGTCTGAATGTATTCAGCAGGTTGTAGAGCTCCTCCAAGCACAAGTAGGTAATTTTTATGCCACTGCCACTGGCAGCCTGTAAACCTGCCTTTGGGTGCTGAGGTTTTGGTGCGCACTTAGAAAACACCATGTTACTTACAGTTGCTGTCCATCTCTCTCTTCCAGAACATCGTGCCCCAAGGCTCAATTAAGGATGTTCTTGAGCTGTTCGTACCTGAAAATAAACTTAGCAGTGTTCAAGCTGAAGCAGAGATGCTGCCCTCCGTAGAGATCACTAAGGTATCGTCACATGCAGATGCTGGGCTGCAATTTCCTCATTATTTGGCTGTTCAAGGGGCAGAAGCTCTAGTGGGGATGTTGCTAGAAGGGACTCTGCTCTGCTGGTGGTCGTGTCCTTTTTGTGGTTGTGGTTGACAGCAAGCTGAAGTGTGGTCCTGATCCTTAGCCGCTTTCTGCCCCATGCTGTAGCAAGCCAGGGCCATCAGTCTTGGTGTTACTACAGACCCACAAACAGCCATGATGTGAAAGTACAAGACTGGCTTTTAAAGAAACCCAACCCACCCATCCCCAAGGCTTTCTCCCCCTTTCTGAATGTCCTATATCCAAAGCAAAGCAAACAAGAGCACTGCTGCAGCAGAAGGGAAGGAGAAGCAATCTCCAAGCCTGCCCTGGTGACAGGCGTGACCTTTGGGTTTGTTTTGCAGCTGGATCTGCAGTGGGTGCAGGTGCTGAGTGAAGGCTGGGCCACTCCGCTGACCGGCTTCATGCGCGAGGCAGAGTACTTGCAAGTGATCCATTTTGGCAGCCTGCTCAATGGTACGAACCCCCCCCTGCTTTGCTTTGATGCTGGCTGGCAAGCTGTTGCGGGACATGAGGCTGACCCCACCACATCTCCACAGGCAGCCCTATTGAAAAACTTCATACTTGGTCCTCTTCTCCTCCTCCTTTCCTCTCATGTGTTCAATGTAAGGGCTTGTAAAGGACTGTGGGTGCCAGGAAGCCTTGCTCTGAAATGCACCGAAGGGTATGAAGGACTAGATCGATGGGCCGAGATCAATTGTATGAGTTTCAACAAGGCCAAGTGCTGGGTCCTGCACCTGGGTCACAACAATCCCATGCAATGCTCCAGGCTTGGGGAAGAGTGGCTGGAAAGTGCCCAGCAGAAAAGGACCTGGGGCTGTTAATCAACAGCTGGCTGAAGATGAGCCAACAATGTGCTCAGGTGGCCAAGAAGGCCACCAGCATCCTGACTTGTATCAAAAACTATGTGGCCAGCAGGACTAGGGCAGAGATTGTTCCACAGTAGTCACCCACTGGTGAGGCTGCAGCTTGAGTAGCGTGTTCAATTTTGGGCACCGCAGTATAAGAGAGACATTGAGGTCCTGGAGTGTGTCCAGAGAAGGGCATTGAAGCTGGTGAGGGATCTGGACAACATGTCTTATGAGGAGCAGCTGAGGGACCTGGAGTTGTTTAGTCTGGAGAAGAGAAGGCTGAGGGGAGACCTTCTCGGTCTCTACATTCCCCGAAAGGAGGTTGTAGAGAGGTGGGTGTGGATCTCTTCTCCCAAGTAACTAATGATAATACAAGAGGAAACAGCCTCAAGTTGCACGAGCGGAGGTTTAGTTTGGATATTAGGAAAAATTTCTTTACTGAAAGAGTGATGAAGCCCTGGACCAGGCTTCCCAGAGCAGTGGTGGAGTCACCATCCCTGGAGGTGTTCAAAAAAACATGTAGACATGGCACTTTGGGGCCTGGTTTAGTGTTCATGGTAGTGTTGGATTGATGGTTGGACATGCAGATCTCAGAGATCTTTTCTGACTTTAATTATTTGATGATCTTAGTGAGCAAGTCCCTTTGAGTCTTGTCCTTCTAGAGGATCCCATGATCATACAGAGCAGTGACTTGCTGCTGGTTTTAGCGTTTGGGCACCATGCAGCAGATGCAAAGCTCAGGACTGCTTGTTTTGGACCGGAGGAGTGTCTGTGTGGGGGCTTCAGCCTTCAGACATGTCATAGCCTTTTACCCCTCCCACCTACTGTGCAAACAGTGTTCAAAAGCACATGTCCTCATTATCAAAAGTTCCATCTGTGGTCTTTGAGCTGCCTGTTGTGCCAGATGAGATCTCAGAGGTGCCCTGTAATGACTGCATTGCTCCAGAGCTTTGTACTTTGCACCTGAGGGTCTCCCAGAGAGCATCTGGTTTTGAGGTGCTCCCCTGAAACCTATCAGCATCACTGAGCACAGCTCCTCTGGGGTTCATGGACATATGTTCAGGATTTGTAGAGCTCCGTGGGGCCAAGGACAAAACCCAGGACACTGGCTTTTGAGGGGGTGAACTCTCCAGAGCAAGGTCTTTGTCATAGAGGGCATCAACATCAATCCCTGGTCCATCTTGTCTCCATGGAGATCTCCAAACTCCTCATCTGTGTGGTCAGGCCTGCAGGGTGACATCTGGGCAGGAAGGAGAACATCCCTGGTTTGCTTGGATAAGCTTTAGGAAGTGGTGGAGGGTTTCCATCTCATGGTGCCAAGGCTTAGGTGCAGCGCTGCTAACGAGAGGTTTGATTCTTTGCAGAGTCAGTGGTCCAGACCTTTTGCCCTGAGGTGCAGGTGATGGTTTTGGCAGTTCCAGTTGTGCCTGGAAGGGCTGCGATTGTTTTGGTGGACTTATGCGAGTCCTCTCAGAATTCGAGCAGCCAAACCCACCTTGATACTACCAACAGCTGGGTGGACAAGGTGCTTTGTGGAAAGGTGTGGTGGCCACCAAGAAGGAAGGATGGATCTGTGTGTCATAGAGCAGCAGGAATGTCACAGAGTCTCCAGCACTCTGCCCTCCCCACCAGTGACGTGTGCTTCAGTCAGGACAGGGTGACAACAAAAGCATGGGGGTTGTACCTGGGGTTGTATCCATCTGTGTGGGACAGGCGAGTGCCAGTGAAGCTGGAGCAGCACTGTGGAGACCACAGCTGCTGGAGAACCTCCTTTCTGTAGTTAGGTGGTGCTTGCTGGAGGTCTTAAACGGGTGACTTTGGAATGGCCACTACAACTGGTGCCCATGATTGTTAATTATCTTAATTGTGTTTGTGTTCTCCCAGGAAGGAATCGCTCTGTAGCTGGTATGTATTTAACTGTCCTGAGGTTGACAGGAAATTACTTCAATTCCCATTTTTTTGTTCCAAAGTAATTTTTTGAGATTAACAAACACAAGAGGAAATGATTAAGACTAGACACAACCACAGCCTGTTTCTGATTCAGCCAGTGACCAAGTGACGGGACACGCCCCGTGTCCCACCAACCACAAAAATCCCAATTGTCTGATTTTGTAATTACCTTTTCTGGAGTGATTTATTTTTTTTACTTGCTTTTTGGAAGTGAAGCATGAAGATCCTCAGCTTCAACATCTTTGGTGGTTTCCTGATTTTCTATGCTGACTTTATCAACTGATTAGTAGAATTGAAATGTCTGGATTGATGTTGATCAGTTCCCATGGGACTATAGCTGTGATTATTTTTGAAGGTGCTTGAAAATTGCTGGCTGGCAAATGAATGTCGTGAATTACAAGTAAATGCAAAAATTTTCATAAAGATTTAAAAAAAAATCTACATCATAGTAAAAATCCTCAAATTAAGACTCTCAAAGGTCCAAAGTGATTTCAGTCAGATCAGAATAAATTGAAATTGGTGATTTGTTTGCTCACATTCTTGAATGTAAGCCCATGGGAGGGGCTTATTCTTCTCTAGTAATACCAGAATATCCAAGGAGAAGTGGGAGGACCTTGGTGGAGGACTGGGGAACTGATGGAGGGGGGATAAAACCATTAGGACTTCAAGGTATTTAGGACAACACTGAAATTAGAAACTACACATAGAAAGGTAAACTCACTGTATACACACAGAAGAGAGATTAAAAAAGGACTCTGCAGAGATATAAAGGAGGAGAAGTAACAGAATATAGAGATATGGAGAAGAAACAAAGAAACAAAGTGAAGTGTGGCAATGTTTTCCCTGTTGGAAGAGGCAGCTCAGGAGGCATGCAGGGAATGAGGTGTCCCAGGGGAACACCAAGCTGGAGTTGTCTTAGTAGAGGCTATTCTCCTTGTGGAGGAAGCCGGGGTTATACCCAGAGTTGCATTTTCAAAGTGCATTTAGATTTTTCAAAGAGACTTTACAGCAAGTTAACTGGAGAAGAACCAGTCTTTCCAGGGAGTCCAGAAAGTCATGAAGAGTTCCAGATGTCTTTGAGACATCTCTGGCCCTAAGAGAAGAAGCTTTTGTATTTTGATAAAGTTGTTATTCATTAAAAGTGTAGAAAAAAAAAAGGAGCAGTGGATAAATTGACATGACTTATGGTGAATCCCCAGGTTAATCCTGGAAAACTTGGCTCTCCAAAAGGAGAATGTGTGCCTCTGGAAACCTCCGCTTACTCTGTGCCCAAGACCAGTGCCCGAGGTGGGAGGACATTAAACCCCTCCCCTTCACCTGGGAGTACTGGTTGACAACCCACTGAACATGAACCAGCAGTGTGCCCAGGTGGCACAGAAGGCCAATGGGATCTTGGCTTGTATCAGGAATAGTGTGGCCAGCAGGACTAGGGATGTAATCCTCCNTTGCCAGATGGCGTTATCAACCTGACCGTACCTATTGTGCTGCCTGTCTCCACGGAGGACAAGGAGCGGCTGGTGGGCTGCGAGGCACTGGCCCTCAGCTACGCTGGGCGGAGGGTGGCCATCCTTAAGAACCCTGAGTACTTTGAGCACAGGAAGGAGGAGCGCTGTGCCCGCATCTGGGGCACCACCTGCGCCAAGCACCCGCACATTAAAGTAGGTTTGTCCTTGGCTGTTCTGGGAGGCATAGCTGGGGTGGGAAATGCAGACGGGGGCTGGAGAACTGAACCTTCACAAGGTTTTGAGGGCCCTGGGTGTCCTCTCTGCTCTCCAAGCCCAGCTCCTTGCTGGGAAACATCACATCCTGAGGAGGTAGGACTGAATTTTTCGGCTCATGAGTTAATGCCTCATTGGACAACAAGCACAAAGTGAAGGGGAAGATGAGCGTGCTGTTCTTTTCATCTGTCATCTTCACCTACATCCAAATGTCTTTAGCATGACCACCAATGTAGCCCCCAAGGTTTTCCTGTGCTTGGGGTGTGATGATCTCAGCAATTCCACACGATGCTAATGCTGCAGATCACTGACTTGTGCTCCTTCTAGATACGTTTTACTCCTCAATCTGGCTGTTTTGTACAGGCATGATAACTTTAATACTTACCTCTTCCCACTTACTCTCTGGCAGTACAAAGAATGTGATCCTGTAGAAAGGGAGAGCTCCAGATTACACCAAGTGACTTGAGCTGTCTGCTCAAAAAGGCTAAGGCTGCATTAATTCTTCTCCCCTACCTTAAAATACCTCTTAATTACTCAGCAGCAGTTGCTCACCTTGCAACAGGCTTACTCCTGTGTATTTCCAGGAGGAAAGAGCAAAGAATGAGGTGGAGGAAGGTCTGGTGACAAAACTTGTAGACCTCCAGCTGCCAGAGAGGAGTCCAGCACCCAGCTAGGTGTCATGATAGGGACTTGGCGGCTGATGCATCTCTTTATGGGGTTGCTTGGCTCATGACATTGATTTCACATGGTCACTGTGCTGAACAAGAAGGGATCAAGTGGGATACAAGCGGGGTCAAGCTTAACACTTCAAAGGAGACTGGGAAAGGGAAGAGGAGATATTTTGCTGTCCCCTCCATAACAAATGTGTGTGTAATTCACAGATGGTGATGGAGAGTGGAGACTGGCTGGTTGGTGGAGACCTCCTTGTGCTGGAGAAGATCAAATGGAATGATGGGCTGGACCAGTACCGCCTGACACCACTTGCTCTCAAGCAGAAGTTCAGAGAAATGAATGCTGGTGAGTGCCCTGGGTTGGTGCTGGTGACACGGCTCTTCTTGCCCTACCTGGTGTTGGGAGATCTGTGCAATCTGTGATGACTTCTCTTAAACTTGCAGCACTTGCCAGATTGCTTCCATGTGCTTCCAAAATGGGACTATTTGGGTGGGGTGAGCAGTAAGAGAGATGCAGGATGTGGCCCAAAAAGTGACACAGGGTCTCCTTGGTTAAGGATGGTGCTTGTGATGAGTTGCATCCTCACTGAGCCTCTCCAAGCACAGGACTGGAAAGCGTTGAGCATCCTGCTTGTGTCCTCCCTGGCAGGTCAGAGCCTCTCTTTCTGCACCTTGTCCCTGAGGTGATATTCTTGGCCTTCAGGCATGGGGGACAGCTCAGCTGTCTTCTCCTAGGTTGCCTATCCCAACAGGCTGGCAGGTGTCAGACACATACCCTCACTTTGGGGAGAGAGTGTTGACATTCCTGAAGGTACCATTGAGCTTGCAGAGGTGGCAGGTCACTTAAGAAGTTGGGGAACTCAGTGGAGGTGTCCAGTGGTGTGTAAAAACTGTGTGAGAGCTACTAGGACTGAAATTGTCCCTAAAGGAAGGAGTTGCAGTGAAAACAAGCTTGGCTGAGCAATTTAGAGACACTGTACATGCATGGAACATCATCTAAGGTACTTAAGGCCTCACTCATGTGAAGATAGGGCACGCGTCTTACACCATACATATCTTTGATGACATGTGGCAGTGTGTAAATGAAGCCACGGAGTCAGGTGGTCATTGCAAGCCTGTGACTCTCTGAATCTTTCCCTTTTAGATGCTGTCTTTGCATTTCAGCTGCGAAACCCCGTCCACAATGGGCACGCCCTGCTCATGCAGGACACACGGCGCCAGCTTTTGGAGAGAGGTTACAAAAACCCTGTGCTGCTCCTGCACCCCTTGGGGGGCTGGACCAAAGACGACGATGTCCCACTGGAGTGGCGGATGAAGCAGCATGCAGCGGTGCTGGAGGAGCAAGTCCTGGACCCCAAGTCGACCATCGTGGCCATCTTCCCTTCTCCCATGCTCTACGCCGGCCCCACAGAGGTAACATAGCTGTCAGCTGCTTACCATGGCAAGGTGTGAAGCTGGTCGTGGGGTTTCCTGCTGCCAGCCTGGCCATGCAGCTCCAGAAAGCCCCAGACAACTGAGTCAGTGGCCATTGCCTCACCATTAGCTCCTTGTGTGGTTCACCTGCAGCTTGCTGCAGCAGCCATCTCCCAGCACAGCTTGACTTTGTTGGCTCCTGCACTCTGAGGAGCTGTGTGGAGAGCTGGGGAGAAGGGGGCTAGAAACAGGCTTCACTGCTGTGACCGTTTTCTCTGTGGGGCAGAGACACTCATTTTCTGTCCCAAAACCAGTGGCATGAAAGTAGTAGATGCTGAACCTCCTCTGAAGGAGGATGGAGAGGGGTGCATGGGCGGCCTTTGTCTGTGTGAGGCTTGAGGGCTGGTGGGCCCTGTCCTTGCATGTTCAAAAAGCAAAGCGCTATCTCCGTTTGCTGCCAGACCAGTTCCCATCCCCAGTGTTCCCCTTGAAACACATATCACAGGAGAACTGCAATATTTCGTCAGGTCCAAGCAGTAGAAAATGAGTCTGAGTGCCTGATTGCTATGAGAAACTGCAGCAAGGCCACTGATGTGTCCCCTTCCTTCCTTCCTTCCTTGGTTGCTGCTCAGCCCTCGTGTCTCTCCTCTGCAGGTGCAGTGGCACTGCCGAGCTCGCATGATTGCTGGGGCCAGCTTCTACATTGTGGGGCGTGACCCTGCCGGCATGCCTCACCCCGAGACCAAGAAGGACCTCTATGAGCCCACGCAGGGAGGGAAGGTCCTCAGCATGGCGCCAGGCCTGACCTCAGTGGAAATCATCCCCTTCCGGGTGGCTGCTTACAATAAACTGAAAAGGGCCATGGATTTTTATGACCCGAAAAGGTAATGCAGGCAGCGTCGATGCTCTTTCTTCAGCCTGCACATTCCGTGCAGTTTGTGACCACGTCTGGCTTGCCAGGGGAGAGGGAAGAGCAATTGATTCCTCTTCTGGAGAGAAATGAGGGGGGGAAGTACCTGTGGAAGCCATCCGCTTTCCCCTCCAAGGGCTGACACCAGGTCAAGAATGGGTCTCATGAAACTAAAGATGTGTCTTTGTAGCCACCAGATGGAAAAACAAGTTTGGGGAGACAGGAAACACAGTCTGGGGACTAAATGGCAGTGGCAATACAGCCTCTCACAGCTGGAGAGGCGTGTTATGTACACCTTCAGCTCCTCTCAAAAGAGGAACCCTGTTGATGCCAGTCACAAACCAGGGTGTGAAGCCACAGACAGGTGCTGCCGGGGCCAGGAGGTTTCCAGCCACGCACTTGGCACAGCAGAAGAGCTGCACTGGGGATGACGCGGGCCAGTGCTAGTTTCATAGGATCATAGAATCATTAAGGTTGTAAAAGACCTCTTAAGATCATCAAGTCCAACCGTTAACCCAATGCTACTATGACCACTAAACCATGTCCCCAAGTGCCATGTCTATGCATTTTTTTAACACCTCCAGGGATGGTGACTTCACCACTGCACTGTGCAGCCTGTTCCAGGGCTTCACCACTCTTTCAGTAAAGAAATTTTCCTAATATCCAACCTAAACCTCCCCTTGTGCAACTTTAGGCCACTTCCTCTTGGCCTATTGCTTTACTTGTGAGAAGAGATCAATACCCACCTTTCTACAACATCCTTACAGGTGTTTGTAAAGAACAATAAGGTCTCCTTTCGGCCTTCTGTTCTCTAGATTAAACAGTCCCGTGTCCCTCAGCCACTCTTCATAAGACATTCTCCAGACCCCTCACCAACTTGTTTGTCCTTCTCTGGACCCACTCCAGCATCTCAATATCTCTCTTATACTGTGGCGCCCAAAACTGAATCATCTCTGTTTTACACAGGCATGACGATTTCGACTTCATCTCAGGAACACGCATGAGGAAGCTTGCTCGTGAAGGCGAAAACCCACCTGATGGCTTCATGGCCCCCAAAGCCTGGAAAGTCCTTACTGAGTACTACCAGTCACTGGAAAAAAAGAATTAACACTGCTCCTCCTCCCTAGAAATCCCTGTATTAAGAGTGAGCAATGATTGATTGATTTCCTATTACATAGATCAGTTATATGGCATTTCCAACACTCTGACTGCAGGATTTCCCTACCTGGGTCAGGGTGTTTTTTACTAATCAGAAATACTTTGAGCCTGCCCTTTGAAGGGCAGCTTCATTCCCAGCCGAGCATGGCTACAGGGAGCCCAGATGGGCCTCCAGATGGGCCAGCTGGACCATTCTGGTGCCACCAGGGCCACATGCCAGCCCCTGGTGCCGAGTTGGGGCCTCAGCACCGGAATAAAAAATGTGCCTATCCCCTGCGTGGAGCAGAACCAAAGAAGTGTCTTTCTGCTGCCCCGAGAGGCAGGGGCAGCTGCTGAAGTGAGGAGCAGTTGCTGTTGCTGGGGTGGGAGAGGGAAACAGGCACTCAAAGCTCAGATCCAGTCCCTACCCTCCAGGTTGTGCCTTAGACCATTTTTGCTAATGAACAGCGGGACTTTTTTAATGCCCTTTTTTAAAAAGGATTATTTTTAATCACCCTTGCCCGTCACCAGATCCTTGTGACCAAGATGGTTGCTTGCTGTTCTTCCTTGCTTCTTCCTGCTTGACCTCTCCAGTCAAACCAAATCTGGGCTGGGCCTTACTGGTGCTCTGAGTTCAGCTTTCCTTGGGTAAGGTCTTCTTATAAGGTCTTCTTCCACACCCCCAGCATGGACTTTGCCGCTGTGCGCAAGGTTCTTCTGCTGACGGTGACCTCTGATGGGGTTGAGCAGCGCAACTCCACGCTGACACTTCATCAGCCCCAGCTGCATCTCACCCCAAGCATGTCCTGCTCTTTTTTTTGGTAATTTTTTTAAGTATTTGGAGCAAAGAGCCTAAAACACTTATACCTCAAGAAAAACACCACAGCATCCATGGAAAGCCCATGAGCACCAGTGCCTTCTACACTCAGACCCTCTGACAGGGACCTGGAAGACAAACGCAGTCCTCCCAGCTATGATAGCTATGTTTCAGTAGTGAACTAGTGCTTGTTGCCACTCGTCTTAAAATAATCAAACAATTAAATACCCGCTCCCCCCCTGCAGTAAATCCAAATGGTTACAGTGAAATGCAAAATGTTGCATTATCCTTTGAAAATAGTGTAGCGTGCTGATTACCTCTGATTAAAAGTATGTGGGCTAAGTTTTTTTTATAGTGTATTTATTAAAGACACGAGACTGGAATTTGTACCTCACCCGCTGCATCTCATGATTTAATATATTCTGAACTTGATACTTTGCAACAAAACACTTTTAGTACAAATAAATATTTATACGCATAACTAACTCTCGTGTCATAGTTTTTTTGGGGGAAAATCACTGGGCCTGTGACCTCTCCTTCCCGTCTGGCCTTGCACACTCAGTAAGGCTGACCATGGAGCCTGTGTCCTGTTAGAAACCTCAACTAATTGACATTTTTTGCTCTCTGAGCTGCATAGTTGTTGAGCAATGACATTTAACAAGCATGGTGACTGCACTGCCTTCTGTTGCTCTGCATTTTTGTGCTACTTAACCAGCTCTTAAGCACCTTCTAGCTGCTAAAACCCAGCAGAACTAGTGGGTGATGCTGCAGTGCTTGGTCCCTTCAAAATGGACCTGCTGTGCATCTACCTATGATGGCTATGGCCAAACAGGTCCTAAATGCTTTATTTGCCTGCCGGGAACGTCCACGCCTCTTCCTGCCAGAGTGTTTGACCTTTAAACCCCAAGAAAGACCTGTTTGACGTGAAACTTTGTGTTACACCACCTCAGTGCTGGAGACTGGCTTGGCCTCAGCCCACCCTGGTAAAGTGATGCTGGGTTTGAGTGACGAGCCCTAGAGCCACAGGATCCAGCCAGTGCATAGAGACCCAAGTTTTTGGAAAAAACATGGAAAAAGGAGAGCTGAGAGGATGCCTCCGGCATCTGCAAACAGGCAAGTGTTTGCTCCTATCGGCAAGTACTCAGCTTGACGTTTAAGCTTGCTGGAGGATACACTTCACACTTACTCTATTGGTATTCTTCAGCTGCCTGCACTTGATCTCTGCCCTGAAAAATGAAGGGGGCACAGGACAAGCTGTGTTACCGTGTATGAAATGGGCTCAAGTTGCACCAGGGGAGGCTTAGGTTGGATATTAGGAAAAAATTCTTTAGTGAAAGAGTGGTCAAGCCCTGGAACAAGCTATCCAGGGCAGTGGTGGAGTCACTATCCCTGGAGGGGTTCAAAAAATGTATAAAAATGGCCCTTTGGGACATGGTTTAGTGATCATGGTAGTGCTAGGTTGATGGTTGGACTTGATGATCTTAGAATCATTAAGGTTGGAAAAAACCTCTATGATTGCCCCAGCCTGGCACTTTGCTGGTGTAACAACCACTGAGTGGCTGGGAGAACTCTGGAGTCACTGCAGGCACTGAAAACAAACTGAACAGCTGGAGAACTTCATCTGGTTCATCTCTCCAGAAACCAGCTTCTGGCGAGTAGTGCTATTGGCACACTTCTTTTTAAGACTAGTCCTTGAACCCAGTATCTCCACGAGCGAGCTTTGGCTTTTGCCACTGCTCTCTACACCCTGTCAGTAACAACATGATGTGTGGGATCAGCATTCCACAGCCCTGTATTTCTGGTGTGCCTAATTTCCTACATCCTCATGCTGGATCAAGAGTCTTCTAAATTTACCCTGCCCCCTTTGCGTCAGTGATGCAGCTCAGAGCATGGGACTGAGCAAACTCTCACGAAATATCCCCCCAGGCCTCAGGTGCTTCATGGTACAACCCCAGAGTGCAGCCACAAGTCTCTAAGCGGAGACGGACACATCAGAAGACCTCGTTACAATGCACAATAGAGCAGAAGCCACGATTCCAGAGAGCTGATGGTATGTAGGGCTTTACAACAGAGCAGTTTAATTACTTGTATCATGGGGAAAATAGAAATAAACCCAGCATTCCCTTAAAAAGCTTCAAAACGCAGCATTCATACAAAATGGAAAGTAGTCAAACATTTTCACAGTCCTATACTATCTTTACTAAACGGCACCAGATTTCCAAGTGGTCATGGGAGAGAAAAAACTCGTAACATCTCAAATTTTGTTCTAGAAGAATTCCTACCACCGTAGTAGCTGCTAAGAGGAAGGAGTAAAGTGAATTGAGTATCAATGAAATCTTTATACATCTTCAGAGTTGGGCTGATTCCATAAGTAGAAAATATTTTCCATACTCAACTTATCTACAGATTATGTCTATATATATTAAAAAAAAACCCTGTGTGGATATATACATTTAATACATACACGCACGCCCATATGTATATACACGCGTTGGCAGCAGGGGGTCTCCCCTCAGCAGCAAGCTGTGGAACCCACCTCTGAACCGCTCTAAGGCGCCACAGTGTATTGATGACGGGACAAGACACAGGCAGCGGCTCTTGGTCTGGGCTGTCATTGCACCACTTCATGATCATTTGTTACAACTTCTAGTTGCACGCAATGGAATTTCAATAACTTAGAATTTGCGGTATAAAAATGATTCTAGAAACTGAACTCCCTTAGTGAGGGGAACGTCCCCGCTCCCACCCCCAACATTTCTGCAAAGTGATTAGAGGCCAAACTACATCATGTCAGGAATGGCAAATGCACCCTTTCCTCTTAATCTAAACTGACGTGCATCAAAACGTTCTGCAGAGTGGCGTCCTTTGATCTCCTCATCTTCTCGATGGCCCTCTGCAGGTCCTGCTGCTGCACAGGCCGAATTTCATCTTCATCATGGCTTGAAAAGAGAGAGAAAGAAAAAAAAAAGGCAAGATGATGATTCACAAGGTGCTGTGTAAGAGTGCCACACACATGGCACCCCCAAGTACGGGAGACAACCAGAGGAGCACAGCAGCAAGTGGAGTCACAGGTGCGCACAAGTGTTACCAGCACAGCAGCCTGATGGTACCGCGCAGCAATATCCCTGGTTGGGTCATGCCACCTCCAACTTGACTTCTTGGAACCAATAGTCATATTTTCTACACTGCTGTAGAACCAGGCAACACAAGCTAACCACTGGCTGACAAAATAAAGACACGTACGTCTCTTCTTCGCAGGCAGAATTAACATATTCCCTGACACAGAGAAGCGCCGCATCCCGGCACATTTCCTTCAGATCGCTGCCCGAGAAGCCATCCGTCTCTTTAGCAACTTGCAGCAGGTCAACGTGCCTGTCCACCTGCCAAAAACCAAAAGATCAGCACCTGAAAGCTCTGGAGACATTTACATTGTTCACCAGCAACAGTCACCTCTGAGTAGTTTTAGCTGTCCTAAGAAGATCTTCCTCAATCTTGACTTTGAGAGCTACAAGATCCATTAATTTATTAACTTACGCTTTGAACCCTCCAAGTTCATTTCATTAAATGAAACCAATGAAACTCTGTAGCTGACAAAAAAAACAACAGGCAACCAAAGTGAACCATCTTACATACCCCAGGAGACCACTGGCCGCCTTCTTCCTGCTTTTCTTGGAGGACAAGGGTTACAGTGACATTGTCCTATTGGCTCATACTGTGAGCTTGTACTTGAGGTCCAGCTCCTTGACCTACGACTTGGCATGCAGTGCCCTGGTTTGGGTCTGGAGCAAGCCATTGGGCATGGAAATTATGGCCAAAGCAGCCACTGGGTGATGCCGAAGTGCCTCCTACAGCCACCACAGCCTGGCTGTCCTCAAATGCTTTGCTTCACCGCATGATCCTGTCCACAAACACTGACGCCAGCAACAGTCAGCTGTGGACCTGCAAGGTATTGGCTCCATGTGGGGCTGAAGGCCCTCAAGAAGTGAATGGAGCAGCACAGCTGGCTATGAATAAATAGAAAATAGGAACATTGTGGAGCAGACACTAACAAGGATTTCCCATCCAATGAGAAAGAAGAAAGAAGATTTTAAGCCAGGCTGTTCCCCCACAATGCCTTTGGCATTCCACAGCAGTTCTGTTTTGACATCCATATCTAGTATTTTGCAACAAAGCCAACCTATATTCTCATCCTAGACAAGCAACCCAAGGTGACTATTTGCAAAGTAACCTCCTCAAAATCTCAGCCATGCACAGTGATGACCTGTGATTTTTAGGCCTCTTAAAAATCTAAATTGGTTTGACTGACTAACAAATGAAATTTATTAGGATAGACCTCAATCAGGAGACACTTTGCAACACGAACTTCAAGAGATTTAGTGCTGCAGACTAAACTTGGCAGGAACCTCCGATAACACAGGTCCCATATCCCACCAGCAGACCCTCCCAGATATGCTCGCAGCTACTCCTTCCCCTCACCCTGGGATGCAGATGGTGACATGAACACCACACAACTTAAGGAACAATACCTCTAGTAGTCTTCCTCTAAACGAAATACGAATGTGGGATCAAAGTGCAAAAAGCAGCACTGTCAAAACTTTCACACCTACAAGAAAGCTGAGGAGGGACTTTTCACGAGAGCTTATAGTGACAGGATGAGGGTAATGGGTTCAAAAATGGAAGAGGGTAGAGTTAGATTAGAAATGATGAAGAAGTTTTTCACTCTGAGGGTGGTTAGACACTGGCACAGGTTGCCCAGGAAGGCTGTGGATGCCCCAACACTGGAGGCTTTGAGCAACCTGGTCTAGTGGGATGTGATCCTGCCCCACTGGCAGGGGGGTTGGAACTAGATGGTCTTTAAGGTTCCTGCCAACCCAAACCATTCTACAATTCCTTCTTTCTTGACTTGAGTCAATAGATTGTATGGAGTTAAAAAAAATTCAGTATCTCTTCTCCCTGCTTGGTGATGTCTTGAAATGTCTTTCACTGATCAAAGTGATTTCCAAACATGATTCAACTTCAGCAGCTTTAGAGAGATAAATGCATTATCTTATTATGTAACAAGAAAATGGAGACAGAGAAATTATTTTTCCTCAGAGATGGTGAATCACCACGAAATCCAAGACTGCTGCTCTGACTGCAGCTCACGCTTAGGCCAGTAGGCAACTCTACTGTTCTAATTTCACGCCACACCTAAAACCACAAAAGACTCTCAATTTATCATCAGAAATACCCTGGTAAATCATCTCTACCTTACGCCAAGATAGTCAATTACAAAACATGTTTTCTACAACTCCAGAGCTTGTGCTCAGGACAACAGTAACACAGAACATGTACTGTTAAAAGAAGTCTACTTACATTTTCATTCTTCAGTATTAGCTTCAAGATGGCTTCTCTTTGTTTCAGAGCCTTAAACAAAAGAGATTCAAGTTACTAGAGAACAAAAAGGTAGAATTAACACGGCCAAGTGCAAGGTCCTGCATCTGGGTCGGGCAATTCCAAGCACAAATCCAGGCTGGGCGGAGGATAGATTGAGAACAGTCCTGAGGAAAGAGACTTGTGGGTGCTGGCTGATGAAAAGCCCAACATCAGCCACCCTTGCACCAGTGCAGCCCAGAAAGCTGCAACTGTGTCCTGGGCTGCATCCCCAGCAGTGTGGGCAGCAGGGCGAGGGAGGGGATTCTGCCCCTCTGCTCTGCTCTGGTGAGACCCCCCTGCAGTGCTGAGGCCAGCTCTGGAGTCCTCAGCACAGGAGAGACATGGACCTGTTAGAGCAAGGCCAGAGGAGGCCACAACAATCATGTGAGGGCTGGAAGCCCTCTCCTGTGAGGCCAGGCTGGGAGAGTTGGGGTTGTTACAACTGCTGTTGCAATTCTGATCCTGGGGGAGGGAGCCAACCCCTGTAATATCCTGAGGCACTGTTACTCGTGGATAATTCACCCTTTCTAACACTGGTGTTTGACAGAAAGAGATGATAAAGTACTAAACTACACATCCTCGCCCCTTTCAAGTTCAAGGAGAACCTGAAGATGAGTAAAGTGGGTGGAACTCCCTAGGCATGCATGGCAGGAAAGCAGTGACTAGGTTATAAACATTTTGTTTCAGAAAGCATTCGTCCACAAAGAGTGAAAGCCAGCTCAAGCAAGACGGGTCTGGGAACACGACTGCTCACTTGCACAATCATTAGGAGTTCTACTTCTCCAGTTTTGTCTCCAAGTTTCTGCAAGAAATGAATAATGAAGGGTATTCCTGGAGTCAGAAGGAAACACTGACAACCACGACCAAAGTCTTTAGAATATAGGTATAAAAATGTCTTCTGATACCGCTGAGTGTTTGAAGGCTACTAAAAAACCTTGGAAAGGATGGCAGTAGTGAAATATATACTAAGGGTAACCTTGCACTGGCTGGCATAATTGATAAAGATCCTAATTAGTGTCTGTTTGGCATCAATCAAAACAATTTTCCAGGTTGCTTGCAGTGCCTGACTGTAGAAAGGCTTGAGAGGAATGTAGGCTTTAGCCATTCCTGCTCGAGAACTAAATATCGAGATCAAGAAAGTCAACAAGTACCTGCTTCTTGGCACTAGCCAACCTGGGTGCTGCTCTCCCCCACAGTGTAGTTGCTTTTGTGCTTTTTGCAGCTGTTTTTGAGTTAAAAAAAACCTCTGGCCAGAACACAGCATCTAAGCCACTCTGTTCTTACAGATGAAGAAAATGGGTGGGAAGCTCTCAGAGCTGTTTCAGGTAAAAGACCCAAGGAATCAAGATTTCTGTGAGAAGCTTCACTTTAAAAAGCCAAGTTAGACACGTGCATCTAAAAAACTAAGATTAGATCAAAATACAGTATTTCTTTGAAAAAAAACAACAACCAAAACCAAAGATATGCAGTTGGTGGCTGATAAAGCACCTGCCTGTAGCTCAGCCTCTAGGCAACCTGTTCAGGCAAACCCAGCATGACTTACAGGTTGGTTGATGTGAAACCGGGTCGGCATTCTTCTCATGATTGCAGAATCGAGGTCCTGAGGACGGTTGGTGGCTCCCATCACTATTACCTGCATACACCAAGAGAAAAACCTGTCAGCCTGAAACTGGTTTTCAAAACATATTGCCATGTTGGGAGTTTCAAAGCCACACACGTGACTCTTCCCCACTTTATCAGGAACATCAACATTTAAAGCTGTTACATAAGGTTTCCTGATACTGGTTTCAGCAACTGTATTTAAACAGGCAGCTTCAGAGAGCATTGGTACCACAGAGAATCATCTGGGTGGAGATTTCTACACTAGCCTGAACCCTTCCAAGCCCAATTTTCAAGTTCAAACTCAAAGCAGTCACTCAAAATTTCTGCTTCTACATCCTGGTAATGTCTCTTCAGCTTCTGCTGGTCTAGAAGGAACTCGAAAGGAGATTTTTTGATAAGGCATTAAAGAAACATAGCATTTTTGTGCTGTGTTAAAAAAAAGAATGATGATCAGTTCACCAGGACAACCAAACCAGCAGTTTTCACGTGTACTAAAATGTGATTTACTTTTCTTAAGCATTAAAAGTCAGTAAGGACCTATATGCACCGGTATCCAGCAACAGCAGCATGTTAGATACGTGCCAGCCAAGTTCAACACGAGGAGAGTGTTTACCTCATTTGACTGTGTTCCAGTTATTAGCTTAAGAACAAATTTACTTCCTCATTTTCTCATCTGTTATTGTAAGTTAGGTACAGTGTAAATACCCCGTCACAGAGTGTGAAAAATAGCAGGGCAATTAATCTCCTATCAATAGTTTCCTGACATGCTGCTGGGCTTTTTGTCTGGGGTCAATGTTCCGCAGCCAGGCCCGGGCCAGGGGGGGTTGTGTCGCTGAGCAGAGCCACCCTGCCACCTAGAGGCTTTGTGGTCCAGTGGCAAACTGCTACAAAAGAAAAGCCAAAGGGTGCAGTTTTGGCCAGGGTTTCATCAGTCTTCACCTTCCAGAACATGTTATGTGTTTTCAGTTCTGGACTCCCCAGCTCCAAGAGACAAGGAGCAACTGGAGAGAGTCCAGGGAGGCTGTGAAGATGCTGAGGACTGGAGCATCTCTGTGCCGAGGAAAGGCTGAGAGCCCTGGGGCTGTTGAGCTGGAGAAGAGAAGGCTGAGAGGGGATCTAACCAATGTTGATCAATATCTGAAGGGTAGGTGTCAAGAGGATGAGGCCAGACTCTTGTCAGTGGTACCCAGCAACAGGACAAGGGGCAATGGGCACAAACTGGAACCCAGGAGGTTCCACCTGAACATTTTTGTGCCACAGAAAGAAAAACAGAGAAGGCCCAAATAACTGGTGCTGTGAGGGTGCCAGAGCCTGGCTCAGGCTGCCCAGAGAGGTTGTGGAGTCTCCTTCTCTGGAGATTCCAAACATGCCTGAAGGCAATCCTGGGCACCCTGCTCTGGGTGACCCTACTGGAGCAGGGGGGTTGGATGAGATGATCTCCAGAGATCCCTTCCAACCCCTACACCATGCTGTGATTCTGTGATTGCTCCAGGTGACAGTTCAGAAACGTACAAAGCAGGCTTTGGTCTATGCTACATTAAAGTCACTTATTTCATAAATGTTTTTTGTTTGGTTGTTTTTACAGCACCAGCAGCTTTTGTACTTTTTTTCCCCTCTCTCTAAAATACAATACTTCTGTTGAGATGGTGGGAGGGGGACTGAAGCATGTAGGAATAACGGGATAGAAGCAGGGCTCCACTTAACAGAATTTGTTTGTTGATAACAGCAACTCGTCTACCCTTTCAGATTAACTCCAGAACCTAGTGCTTGTCTAATGCTAGTCTAATGCTTTTCTGGAAATAAACCAACCAATCTCCTATGAGCACAGGCTGAGA
>VYZX01010493.1:0-12155 GCA_013401335.1 Brachypteracias leptosomus
AGATGGGGTCTCACAAGAGTGGAAAGGAGCAAAATCATCTCCCTCAACCTGCTGGCCACACTTCTTTTGATGCAGCCCAGGATATGGTTGGCTTTCTGGGCTGCACTTGCACATTGCCAGCTCATGTGCAGCTTTTCATCCACCAGTACCCACAAGTCCTTCTCTCAACCCATTTATCCCCCATCTGGTATTGATACCAGGGATTGCTTCAACCCATGTGCAGGACCTTGCACTTGGCCTTGTTGAAACTCATGAGATTCACATCAGCATGCTTCTCTAAGCTTGACCAGATCCTTCTGGATGGCATCCCGTCCCTCAGGAACGTCAGCTGCACCACTCAGCTTGATGTCATCTGTAAATTTACTTAGGTCAGTAGTAATTCTACACCAAGACCAGGATTTGGCACTGAGTAAGGGTACCTTAGATTATGTTTGCAGGTCAGCTGCTCTTAAAAAGATATCTTTGCAGCTCCAGATGTCTATGAGTTTATTTTCATATTTATCCTATTGGAGACAAGCTACTACAGCAGCTTTCATGTAAAACAGTAGCCATGATAAAAGTGATTCTTTTAGCTAACTCAGTTTGTACTTCTTTGGATGCCAAGGGATATGTTGGTGAAGAAGCTTAAGATTAAATAGCATTCTATAGTTATATTACAGATTTTTCATAATTTCAGTAAGATGAAATTACTAATGAGATCCATCCTGACAATGATCAGGCTGGATTTGGAGCCTCATCACTAGAAGTTCTCAGTTTGCATGAACAAGTTAACCTTAAATGAACTGATATTTGCAAAGAATTACAAGATCAGAGTCTACTCTAACTGGCAATCTTTTTATCAACAATCTGATTACTCTTTTACTCTTTTGTTTGCTAAGGCATCAAGTCAATGTCATATACCTCTGCCACAGTTGTTGAAGCAGAGGAACATACTGTACTAATACATAGTAACTTCTGAGTTTCAGACAGAGCTGTGATGTTTGAGGAAAAAACAAAATCTACAGACAGAAAAAAATCTTCTATGTAGTTTCAGGTAGGACTTAATAAACACTCATATTTTTTCTCTTGCAAAGTTCACCACATATGACTGTATGTCATAAATAAACATGAGAGAGTTTCCTAGGCACAAATGAAAGTTATTTCAATAGTGCACCAAACAATGATTTCTATACTTGAGGCAGCTTTTGCAGAAACTGTTAATGTTGGTCACTGGTGGTCACTGGAAATTATACTGCTGAATATCAGTCCTCTGCTTCACAAAGTCACCTCTGCTCTCTGAGGTTGTTTTGCTCTGTGCTTTTTCTTTACGTTTCCTTGCCTCACAGAATTAAGAGAGGCAGCAGCATCAACAATGGTGAATTATTTATAAGGAGCCTTGTTTCATTTGAGCAGCATTCAGATCAAGGATTGATGGTGTTACAACACCTGTAGAAAGTTTCTGGAAAACTCTGTTATGCCATCTCACCCAGTCCTATTTCTTCTGACACAGTTCAAAATATAGGTGTGTTCTCCAGCTTCTTGCCAACTTTTTTCATTGAGAGATAGGTGAGCTTATTATTTAATGTTTTTCATGAGACAGTTAAGCAATTTTTCACAGGTAATTTGCCTGTATGTTGAAACTTTATGTGTAACATCTTAATGACATTTTCTTTGCTATGACATTGAGAGACAAGGAATGATCTTTTATATAAAAGTGTCTCCTCTGAATGAATACAAATTCATTCAGGGAATGGAGAGGCAGATCTCAAGTATATAGCAAATTCAAGATTACTACTTCATCCCAGAAGTTCTTTGGGCTCCACTTCCAATGTGCTTGTTCCTCTACTGGGAAATCTATCTCCAAAAAATGCAATTTCTTATAACTAGGTAACACCTCAATCTGAGTCACAAAGAAAGCCATCTTAGGTAATTTTCAGTATTCCAATATGATACTCAATGCTTCCAGGAATGGGTTGAAGAGTGCTCTGTGAAAAACTACCATGGCTGCTCATGGTTCAGATGTCATCTTTCTTCCTTTAACTAGGATTTCTTTTTACCAACATGCTGCTGTGCATGTCTACAAGTAGAAAGAAAAGCTTGCAGCATGATTCCCCAAAACTAAACTTATACTGCTTTCCAGATTCTTTCACAGTTTCTTTTTGTCTTTGGCTGGCTTGCCAGTTCCATCACTTTACCTAACAAAAGTAAAGTTCAAAAGCGGAAATCTGGTTCCACTGCTGCTGCTTAACATTCAAGGCCTGATTGCCCTTCATTTCCACATATTCATAGTTCTCACCCACTGCTACAGTTACAAGAATGGCAGAGTTAACAGATTCTTGTTGTGGAAAACACTAGATGTTTAAATAAGCAGTATTTGCCAACGTAAATCTCAGCTAATTCATGTCTTTAAGTCTGTTTTGATTCAATATGTTGCAACAAAAAGATGCTCATTATAAAGAATGTTGTGCTACATTCTGATATTTTACTGGAACATACAGACATGTCTTCTTGAGGTCACTTGGAGTAAGAAATTCCAAATCACCTTTGTTCTGATTTTTTTCCAAATTTTCTATTTCCTCAGCCCAAACTGCAGGTCTGGCTCATTACAGCATACAAAATGGGACATTTCCCATCCCTATATTTGAAGCATTTCATAAGGAAAATAACATGAACTCTTAAACATTTGCTGGAATGACAAATTCACTCACTGAAAAGATGTGCTCCAAATCTAAGTAATAGCAGGGCATGAGACACTTTTCATCCACCTTACCAGCCTGCACCTGCTTACACTTTAGTTTTAGCTCCTTTGTACTTCTTCTTTCGGCATGTCTCATATGGGGGGAGTGGCATGAGAAAGAATCATAAATTTTCACTAGACTATTAGAAATAATGGAAATCCTTTCCTTCTGACTGTAGTGTTAGAAAGTCAGGGTCCTGATTATTTCATTTTTCCCCACACATCAGCATTTTATGCATGTTAGAAAACCACCAGTAAACTGAGGACTTTTTGTTTTTTCTTCCCTCCCAGGCAAATTCATATTTCTTAAGGAAGACCTGGAAAGTTGTGTTTTTTAATGAAGTGACATTGGAAAATAGAGTTTTGGTATGACACAGCTTAGACAATTAATCAGTCATGATTGTCCCATATTAAATGAATGCTTGTCAGTGTGACTATGTACCAATCTATTCTATGTACTAGTTTCTAGCAGAGGGTTTTGGTTCAGAACATGAAATGTTTTGAGTTTGAAAGTGTTAACACAAAATGTTGAAAAATGTTCAAGAAGCTTTTAGAAAATGACCATTTCCCACAAAACATTTTGGTTTAGATGAATCAACATTTCCAATGAAAACATGTTTCACCAAAAAGAAATAATTTCCAACCAGCCATATGCATCCATTACTGCCAATACTAAGCACTTAAAAACTCATCTGCTGAACCTCAGAAAATCTTTAGAAGTTTTGTACATCTGGGATTGATTTCATTTTCTTTCTGGTGCATGTGGATCAGATTGTTAAGCTTCCCTCCATTATCATACAGATTAAGGACTCAATAACACAAAATCAAATCTTAAGATTCTTACCTTATGAAACATAATGTTACAGATCTTGTGATAACATCTGCATAATGTGATGGAAAAGCTCATATGCGGCTTCTCAATCAAGAAAACTGCTCATCACCTTTCTCCTGCATTGTTCTGTGCTCATCCCAGGGACAGGGCAGAGAGAAGCAGGGCTCCTGGGGCTGCTGGTGAGCCAGAAGAGATCTGGAGATTAAACCTAGTCCAGGAACAGAATCAGTAGAGGGTTCATGGGGTGGACAAATGCAGAAGACCACAATGTGTACAGGAGTTGAACTGGTGAGAAAGATTTGGAGCGTGGGGGGAGAATTCATTTTAAGCAGGACTGAAAGCAAAAGGCTTGAAGGAAGAAAGGGGGCATCCTCCAAATGGGTGTTTAGAATCATATGACTTCTGCTAATATTCATATCAGTCATATCCAAGAAAAATATTGAAGGTTTTAGTGGAGTTACTACTTTGTTTTGAGACAAAAACATATACTGCAGGAAGTTTAAACTTGAAAAGTAAACCAAAATCACAGAATCACGGAATCACAGAATGTTAGGGATTCGAAGGGACCTCGAAAGATCATCTAGTCCAATCTAAACCAAGCTGCACAGGAACACACCCAGGTGGACTTTAAACGTCTCTAGAGAACGAGACTCCACAACCTCCCTGGGCAGCCTGTTCCAGTGCTCTGTCACCCTCACCATGAAGAAGTTTCTTCTCATATTTATGTGGAACCTCCTATGTTCCAGCTTACACCCATTGCCACTTGTCCTGTCATTGGATGCCACTGAGAAGAGCCTAGCTCCATCCTCCTGACACTCTCTCTTAATGTATTGATAGACATTAATGAAGTCACCCCTCAGTCTCCTTTTCTTCAGGCTAAAGAGACCCAGCTCCCTCAGCCTTTCCTCATAAGGCAGATGTTCCACTCCCTTAATCACCTTTGTGGCTCTGCACTGGACTCTCTCAAGAAGTTCTGTGCCCTTCTTGAACTGAAGGGCCCAGAACTGGACACAGTATTCCAAATGTGGTCTCACCAGGGCAGAGTAGACATGGAGGAGAACCTCTCTCAAACTACTAACCAAACCGCTTCTAATGCACCCCAGGATGCCATTGGCCTTCTTGGCCACAAGGGCACATTGCTGGCTCATGGTCATCCTGCTGTCCACCAGGACCCCCAAGTCCCTNTGACTTCCTGGGGCCTGGTGAATAACACTGTTGATAAATGGGAGGGCCAGCCCAGAAATTTCCTCAAAGAGTTGTTAGATGGCATGGTGCAATCTAGAGAGAGTTGAAGATGTGAAATCTGTTCCCAGTCATCCAAGAAAGAAAAAGAAAAGTTCTGGTATTCCACTTGCCGTGCAACTATATTAAACTACATCTGTGACAATGGGATCATCATTGCTAGAGATTTGCAAATCAGCTTCTGATTTGGAGATAATAACTCACTGCCTTTGCTGAATGACTGGAAAAGTGAACCCCTTTAGATTAGGTGACAAGGAAATAAAAATAATAAGGCACTGAAACCATTCATACAAATAAGTGGATGAGCTCAAAGTATTAACTTGTGATGATTAACTCATGTTGTTTCAAACTAGGCATACACAGAATGAGTGATGAGGTTAACACTTCCACAAAAACAACAAAATGTTCCACTTTATCCTAGCAACCCTGAGTAACTTTCTGGGTGTATTCTACAATCTCAGCAGGTCTGGCATCTGCTATGTTAGCATTGTTTTCATATGCAAATTGTATGCATATACAGTATCTCAGCCTTTTTCTTTTGCACAAACATCCATAAACAATTTCGTGCAGGGTTCCTACTATGCTTTTCTTCACTAACCAAATACATCCCAGGCAAAACTTTGAATGTTTGTTTATACTTTATTTAGCCTGGTTTGTTTGCTTCCTTCTGTGTGTCAATATTTGAAGTATTTTATTTAAATTTCCGCTTTGTGTGACAGACCACTTCTGATGCTCTGCAGGCCAGAACTTGAGATGAAGAATGCTTTACAAAGTATTCTCCTTTGTGATTTATTTCTGTCTTCTTTAGCATAGAAGTTGACCTACAGAGGGAGAAATAATAAATAAAGAGGAAAATCAGAGTTACAGGGCTGATTCCTGGGATTTTGTTAGGCCAGGGATGTTACTTCAACATGATACCAGACTAACACTAAAAGTAATAAAGGAATTTTGGCTTTGCATTTTTAATTCCTCCTTCCTACTTCCAAATTTTAGAGAAATAGCATTTCTCCAAAGACATCTTCCTTTCTCATTCTGCCTCCAAGACCTCTGGTTTTCATATCCTCTTCAAAACCCTTTTATTCTCCTAAAATAATTTTTTCCTTTCCCAACTGTATCCCACTGCTGATGATCAAAGCAAAATTTTTGAGATATTTTATTTGTGCTTTTTTGCCTTACTGGTCACTTTTCCATTATCTGCAGTTTATTTAATGTCTATAGTCAAAAGGGGTCCATTTGTCATAGCGCAGAGCACAGCAGATATCTGGTCTCAGAAGTATACTCCATATTTCAGTGTTTGACTTTTAGTCTCTGTAAGTAACACACAAAAAGATTAAAATGGCAAAAGGCATCCAAAAGAACTAGTGCATCAAGTGAGTAGTCAATGGATGAAGTCTTAAAAAAGGATGTTCATTAAGTTTTATACTTTCTGGGTCATAGGCACTTTACTCCGATATTCATGGAGGAGCTTCAGACCACTAAGGATTCATGGTCTGAACCCTCTTCCACTATTCTGATGTCCACTGTTTTGCTGAGAAAGAAATAGTCTTTTACTCCAGACATGGATGATGATTATACTTTCTTGATCCAGACTGCAAGCAAACTATATTGTCATTTCTGATTCTAGACTTTGAGCTATACTGAAGTTGAATGGATTAGGATTAAGGGTTCTGATTTCTTTCTTGAAGCTGGAGAATAGTCTTTGCTGGCCATATGCCACAGAGATAACGAAACATTAATTATAACAAGAATAGAACTCCGGATCTCACTTCTCTCAGAAAAGTGCTCTAGGCACTAGATCATGAAGTCAATGAAAAGTCTTATAATATCCAATGAATATTTAATAACTCCACGCAAAGTGAAATAGCTCTGGGAAGAGAGAGTGGACTTCCATTCCAATACTTACAAACTGGGTTTTTCTTTCAGCAGGTAGAACATGTGTGTTTGGATTCATCCTGGAAGACAACTAACTAGCAGAATCTCCCACCTTTTAAATGCTAGTCCAGTCTGAGCCATGCACAAAGTGCAAGTGAGGATTTTTTTAGACCATTTTTGCCTGGAACCTGGACTGACAGACACACGTTATTGAACCTTGGGAAAACCAAAGTGCAAAAAAATGTCTCTCCAGAACCATAGCTATCCCAGAATTCTGAGGAGAATTTTAAGCTAAGGAATAGAAAATGAGGCACTTCCAGATGTGTTCTGAACAAAACTTTAGGAAGCTTAATGTTCAGCTGAGACACTGGTTAAGAGAAATCTTCCGATTGTACTGCCTTCTGAGTTGTGCTGTGCAGAGATTGCAAGAACAGTAATTTCAGTGGCCTCCAAACAGGAAAACTAAATACTAGAAGGTATACTGGATAGTTTCTGCCTCCCTTGGATTTATTACTATAGTGTCCTTGCAAACTGCAAGATGATGCTCATTCATGCCAATAATAGATGTCTAATATCAGGACACAGAGAATTAAAATAAATATGTTTTTATAAACAAAAATTTTTTAGAGTTAATGTAAGCCTTGCTGAAATCACTGCAGTGGTCCCGTAAGATCTGTGCCTCTGTTTGATAATGCTGATATCTCTCTCTACACTGTTTTGTACCTAAAAAGATTTATATTATTTACTTTCAGCTGACTTTTTTCATCCTCTTTTAATGGTTGCATTTTTGTTATGTTGAGAAATACTTAGTGTTTAAGGCCAAGGATTCCTAATTTATGGTCTGTGGAGATGTTTCTTCATGTTTATATTCTGGTGTTTAGTCATTTGTGCAAATTTTAGAAATCCAAGACTAGTAGGATACGAATATGAGTTTTGAGGTAAAGGATGTGCATGTTTCTTTTCCATGTTTCTTTTTGTTTCTTACAAACTCAGGAACTATGAAGAATGTAATTCCATATATAAACATTCAGTAGTTTCTAAATATAGAACCCCCAAATAATACTGAAACCTTCCTGTAGGTAACTCAAGTTTCTAAAATACTGAGCATTGGCACATTCTTCAAGGGAAATACAGAATACAGAGGAAGATCTAACCAATTCTGAAGCTTTTTTCTCTCCTCTTGTAATCAAGTAGGAACATCTGGCACCGTAACAGCTGCCTATACACATTTCAAATCTGTAAAGAACAAGACTAAAATTTATTTAAGTTAATCACAATTTTGCCATTGACTTAAGGGGTTTCTTGGATATCATCCGAAGGAATGTTAACAATTAAATCCATAGACATGTTTTAACAAGAATAAATTAGGAAAGTGAAAAACAATGCAAACTATAAAGAAGAAACATTCAAACCTCTAAGGTCTGTTGTGATAATGGCTATTAAATCTTGATATTCCTGCTGCTGAGAGAGAAATGACCGGTAAATGTTCTTTGCAGGCAATGAGGAAACCAAAGGATACTGTTTATGAGAAATGCAGTTAATGAGCTAATTTTTGATAAATGAAATGCTGTATTACAGCATTTCACTAAGTTATGTTAGTAATAACAAGTCTTTCAATCTACAAGGTATCTCTGGCAGATTATTCAGTGGTAATCTACAGACATACTCTCTATTTCATCAGAAAATACAAGGATTAACAAGCAGATATATGGGAGTAATTACAACTAAATAGTACTTGATAATACATATTATCAAGGTTCTATTTCTGACCAAAACCACAACTTCTATATTCTTAGAATGAAATAAACGTTTTTGTTGTTGTTTAGTGCATATTAATATAAAATCTACTGAAATGTAGATTCAACAAGTGATTTGGTGGCAAACGCAGCAGCCGCCTTTTGTTCCTTCCCTCATCATGTGTGGCTAGTTCAGCTGCAGAGGGGTGACAGGGTGAAGTGTGAGAGGCAGACAAGACAGGGCCCCTTTCCTGAGAGCAGGCTGCCATAGGGTCCGACACTGTGTTCTGTAGAGCCCCCTTCCCCTCATCTGATCTGATGGCCATGGAGACGGGCCCTCTGATCCTGCAGGGCTTCTCTGTCCTGAGGAGAGCCCCAGGGGCTGGGTGCTCTGCTCATGCCTGGCCCTTTGCTCTGCCTTGATCGACATGGGGTCTGGCTCCTGTGCTGGCAAGCACACGGGTCAGGACCAAGAGGCCCTAGAGCAGCCAGGCCCAGGCGCCGAGGTGCTCAGCTCTGCAGCCAGAGGCGCTGGAGAGCAGAGGGCCAGACCCCACGGGGCTTGGCTCAGGGCAAAGAGGCTCTTCTCAGGCCGCTGCCTGCAACGCAGCCAGAGCATGGCCCTTTTCTGGGGGGGGGGAGCATGGAATGCCTGTGTTGCACAGGAGCTCTCAGAGCTTCCTTCCACGGGGCTCAACCGAGGGCAAAGGGCCCCTGGAAGAGCACAGGGCCAGACACCATGTGAAGGGAACAGGATCCTGCAAAAGCAAATGCACAAGGCCCCCAGCGCTGTGCTCTGGGGAGAGATGTGCTCCGNTCCGACACTGTGTTCTGTAGAGCCCCCTTCCCCTCATCTGATCTGATGGCCATGGAGACGGGCCCTCTGATCCTGCAGGGCTTCTCTGTCCTGAGGAGAGCCCCAGGGGCTGGGTGCTCTGCTCATGCCTGGCCCTTTGCTCTGCCTTGATCGACATGGGGTCTGGCTCCTGTGCTGGCAAGCACACGGGTCAGGACCAAGAGGCCCTAGAGCAGCCAGGCCCAGGCGCCGAGGTGCTCAGCTCTGCAGCCAGAGGCGCTGGAGAGCAGAGGGCCAGACCCCACGGGGCTTGGCTCAGGGCAAAGAGGCTCTTCTCAGGCCGCTGCCTGCAACGCAGCCAGAGCATGGCCCTTTTCTGGGGGGGGGGAGCATGGAATGCCTGTGTTGCACAGGAGCTCTCAGAGCTTCCTTCCACGGGGCTCAACCGAGGGCAAAGGGCCCCTGGAAGAGCACAGGGCCAGACACCATGTGAAGGGAACAGGATCCTGCAAAAGCAAATGCACAAGGCCCCCAGCGCTGTGCTCTGGGGAGAGATGTGCTCCGAGAGCATGGGTCCAGCCCCATGATGGTCAAAGCAGGGCAGTGAGGCTGAGCAAGAGCAGAGGGAGAAGCCCCATGGCACTCTGCTAGGGACAAGGAGAGGAAACAGTGGGTGTGGAGCCCCAGGAGAAGGGGAAGAAAGCAGCAGAGGTGGGGTGAGCACCGCCACCTTCACTCTTAGGCACACCGAGACTTCTTCAGCAGTTGTCGGGCCCTTATTTTCTTTCACAGGCTGATAATTAGACTGAGGGGGCCAGGAGCCTTTGAGGGCCGGTGCATGCCCCAGCTGCTGGCCCAGCCCTGGTTTTGGCAGCACCTGGGACAGTCTTCTAGTGCCGCCAGCGAGGTGGCTTCTTCTTGGCTGGAGAAGAGGCCTCAGGGCTGCCGGCCCTCCTCCTTGGGGGTTGCCGCGGCTCCCCAAAAGAGCGTTCCCTGCCCCGGCTGGAAGTGGATGGATGTGCCAGAGCCTCCTCGGGCCTGTCCTGAGGCTCTTCTTGCTCCCCGGGGATAGGAACAGGCGCAGAGGGAGGGCTGACGGGACACCCCTGGAGGGCAGCTGCTGAGGTGCTGGGGCGGTCCTCCACGTTGGTTCCTCTGGGGATGCTGGAGGGGGTCAGGCCTGGTGAGGGAGATCCTTGTCGGGAGGCGGCAGGGCTGGGGGCAGTCACAGGGCTGCCCTCCCACCCCCCGGCAGCAGCATCGTCCTCCAGCCCCAGCAGATGCTGGGCCTCCCCACTGCACCATTGCACAACGACATTGATCAGTTGGCGCACAAATGTCGCCTTGCGGTTTTCAAGGGCGGGCTGCAGCAGCTGGACCAGCATCTCTTCATCCAGCCCAATGAGGACGAGGAGGGCCATGACGTATCGTTCTCCACTCAGTCTGCCCGCGAATGCCAACGGCCAAAGAGCGCTCTCAGCTCCTGGTGCAGCCAGGTCCAAAGGGGCTGGAGGAGAGCTGGGTGTTCTAAGAGGAGGAATGCCCAGGTGCCAGGCTGGAGGCCACCCAGAGGAGCCCCGGGCACCATCCTCACAGGCCATGCTGGTGTTGCTGTAGGGCCGTGGGCAGCTGGGCGTCCTGCGTGAGCAGGAGCTCATGCTGCCTGGCTGCCGATGATCTCTGACGCCACTGGTGGGGTGATGAAGTGCTCCTCAAAGCGGCCATCCTCCTGCACCAAGTGCACGATGGAGCGGATCCTTCTCTTGCAGAGGGGGCACTCGGGCTTGCTCTGCGCCCACCGCAGGATGCACAGGTAGCAGAACTGGTGGAGGCATGGTGTCAGGTAGCTGGCCTCCTCACAGCTGTCCAAGCAAATTGGGCAGCAGTTCTCCAGCTCCGTGTTCATGTTCTCCACATGCAGCGGTGGGCTGGGGGGAGCTGGGGATGTCAAGCCGCTCCCTCTCCCTGGGGCTGCAGCAGCAAGTGTCGCGCTGGAAAGCAAGAGAGATCAGGGCCATTAGCTGGCCTGGGGAGGGCAGGAAGACTTGTCCAGGCCCCTCAAGAAGGAAGCCCTCCCACCCAGCACCTCAGGGGGAGGTCTCCCAGTTCAGCTCACCTCTGCTGCTGCGAGCGCACCTTCTGTCTGCCCTGGCTGCCTGAACCTGGCAGGGCTGGGGAAAATCCTCCACTGGCTCCACTGTCAGGGATCGGGAGCTACAACAAATGCCTTCCCAAGCACGACCACCAGTGGCCTCACTCCGCGCTCCAAGCCTCACGAACTCGCTCAGCTGGCATGCAGGCACAAGCTGGCTGGGTGAGGCTCCACACCCCAAGATAAGTGGCCAGGGACGCCTGGTCACAATCTGTTGCTGGGCAACATCATAGTCCATCGATAGGTGACCTCACCATCCATCGCTTGGTGACACTGGAACCCATAGAATCATAGAATCCTTTTGGTTAGAAGAGACCTTTAAGGTCGTCAGGTCCAAGTGTTAACTCAGCACTGTCAGGTCACTGCTAAACCATGTCCCCCAGCACCACATGCCTAGGTCTTTTAAACTCCTCCAGGGACAATGGTATTTAAAATCTCCTTAACTCCACCACTTCCCTGGGCAGCCTCCACTTCTGCTGCGTGCCTGGGAACCACCTTCATTCAGTGTCTGCCCAGCATTTTCCCCCTCAACATACTCAAAAAGCCCTTTCTTGTCTGACACAACACTGGCCACTTTCCACTCTGGATGAGCTTTGGCCTTTGGTGCCACTGGGACCTGAGTCTTCTTTTGGGGCCCGGCAGTAGCTCTTGGTGGCAAACGCAGTAGCCACCTTTGGTCCCTGCCCTCATCTTGTGTGGCCAGCTCAGCTCAGAGGGGTGACAGGGCGGTGTGTGAGAAGAGGACAAGGAGCCGTGGGGAGCACGGAGAAGACTTGCTGCCATTTCTGTGGGGTTCAGTTGCAGCCAAG
>VYZX01010495.1:7353-20690 GCA_013401335.1 Brachypteracias leptosomus
CAGCAGAAATTGAATTCATAGCTCACAGCTCTTTCAGCAGTTAGCTAGGTTCTTAGTAGATTTTATTAATAAGTAGTGATTAAATAGATATACACAGGAGAGAAGAATGGGAAAGGTACTTCTATGGTGTAGCTGGGAAGCTGTCACACAGACATTGAGAGTGTCTTTTACATTAATAATCAAAGAATCACACAATCACTGCGGCTGGGGCGCACCTCTGGAGATCACACAGTCCAACACCTCTACTCAGAGCAGGGTGAGCTAAAGCAAGTTGCCCAGGACAGTATGAGGTCAGGCATCAATATCTTCAGGATGGAGAATCCACAACTTCTCTGGGCAACCTGTGCCAGTGTTTGTTCACTCTCACTGTAAAAAACGATTTTTATTATGTTCAAACAGAATCCTCTGTGTTTCAATTTGTGCTAATTGCCTCTTGTACTTTCATTGGGCACCACTATCTTCTTTACTTTCCTATCAGGTATTTATACACATTNCATTATACAGTACACATTTTAATGGTTTGTACTGAATCAGTTGCTTATTAAGACCTTGAATATATGAACAATCGTACCACATTTTCTCAAAATAACATAAGATGATACAATGTGGTTAAAGTAGAGCGACAGCAAGAGCTGTGGCTTGAATGTAAATGCTGCATTGTACCATGGCAAAAAGGCGTCCCACAAATCTAGTGAGTCAGATGTAGCCTTGAGTTTGGATGATATTCAGCATAATGACATAGCTCAGAACTAATTTCTTAACAGTCCCTCATCACTCACAGAGCCTACTCAGTCATCTGGAGCCTGTGCAAGCAAAACTTCCAGTGACTCCAGCAAAGCAATGCCTTAGAAATGAATTCAGGATAATTCAGGGGGAAAAAAAAGAAGTCAAAGTCAAATGGAAAAACTATCACTTTAGGAAGTATACAGTTTGGATCATCATAATATCTCTGCACTTCACAATCTTTCCCCAAAATGCTATTAAAGAATTCTTAAAGTAGGGATTTTATGAATGGGTGTCTGATGTGTCCAAGGTCATGCAAGTGAACTGGCAAACAGCAATAATCACAATCTACCCTAGGAGAAGAACTCTTGTTCCAGGATAGGGGAACTTCCCGCAGAGTCAAGGTTGTGTAGTACTGACTAGGATGTGCTAATAGGTTATTTCCTGCATCAAATTTTGTAATTAAAATGCATCCTTGAAAGTCTGAAATGATGTTGATATTCAGACTGGCTTCCTTATTGTTATTGATAGCAAATTCCATCCTGAGATAAAACCTTTCTTGATATACACCTAAAATATGCCTCGCTGCAGTGTGAGATAATTTGTCATTCTTTTCCAGTTATTTATAATAATTGGTTCTATTGATCTTACACTTTTTCTGAAAATGTTTGTGCATAATTCATCAATGAACAGCCAGAACCATTCTTTTAAACCAAAACTTTTCAGCAGAAGACAACCAAGGATTAAAAATAGATTTATGTACTACTGAATAATAAGATGACTCAGGCCACATCCACTCACAAAGTAGCTGTACTAAAACCTGTTCTCTGGCCATATATTGTGAGCTACCCCCAGTCCATAGCTAAGCACCACACAGCCATTTGCTCACTCCCTGCCGCCTGCAGTGGGACGGGGGAAGAAATAGGAAGAGCAAAACCAAAAAAGACCTCTTGGGTCAAGATAAAAATAGCTTAATATGGGAAATAAGGAGAAAGAGGAAAAGAAAAAAAAAAAGTGATGTGAATGACTCACCACCTTCCAGAAACAGAAGGATGCCCAGCTAGTTTCTGAGGAATTATCTTACCCCCCAAAACCTCTCTTCCCTGTTTTTATTACTGAACATGATGTTATATGGCATGGAATATACCTTTGGTGAGCCTGAGCCAACTGTTCTGGTTGTGTCCCCTCCCAGCTGTGCCAACTCCTAGCACTGTTCCTGGGAATTCCTTTGGATTACTGTAGTAAGGTACAGATGAGCTGGAGGTTGCTCAAACAGTTTGGGAGTATGGATGATAAAGTTTGTGGACTTACAGCCTGACATTGTTTAATATCTTAGTATATGAGTCTGAGTCACATAAGTGCTTTTTCAAAGAAAAAGATAAATGTGACCTAGTCAATAGCAAGCAACCCCATACTTGGGAATTTTGGTTTATGATTTGTTTTTCTGTCTTACTACAGACACTAATGTAAACAACTTTGGAAACTTTTCGGCTATCCACTAAAATCCCCTAAATGCTTGGGGTTAGAGTTTTTTTTGTTTGTTTTTGATTTGTTTTGGTTTGTTGTGTTTTTTTTTCTTTGTTGTTTTGTTTCTGTGGTGTGTGTTTGTTTTTGTTGTTAGGGTTTTTGTTTGTGTGTTTGTTGTTTGTTTGTTTTTGCTTTTGGTTTTTTTTAGTGGAAATGTCTTTATTTGCCCACATCTTTATTTGCTTTTAAACTGAGACTTCAGGGCATTCATTATCCAGCATTTTTCTTTTGATGCTTTTAGAGTATAGGAAAAGGAAGTTAGATACTTTAATTTTAACAAAATATAATAACATTTCACTACAAATTGCTGAGAATTAATTTGTCCTCTTTCTGCTGTAAATGTTTCTAAGCTTTATCACAGGGCTTTATCACAGTTTCTAAGTTTTATCACTTTAAGCTATTGCTGGAAAGGGACTTTATTACAGGACAGTCACATCCCTTGCTTTGTAAACAAATTGACTTTCTTCTATGTTTCTGTTTTGTTTGGCAGAGTAATTGTCTGTTACTGTCTTGCAGCAGTTCTCCTGGTTGCAAAGCCTTGTTGCAATATTTTAAATAAAATTGGTAGACTGACCTTTTTGTCTATGGCCACGTCTTTATTTCCTTTTAAATTGAGAGTGAACTCTCACATAGGTAAGAGTAATCAAGGAACAGAGATTTATTTATTAACATTGATTTTACAAATCACCTGATGCAGCAAACAAACTCTACATGCAATACAATAATTTTGCAATTCTCTTGAATCTTAGACTATGTCTTCAGACTCTTGCTGGTGGTACAAAGAAAAGTGAGACAAAACAATGAGCAGCAATCACTGTTCTTCACCTTTTTGCTCCTTTATGGCTCACCACACAATAATGTAATTTACCACAAGAAGGGAAATCCTCAGGGAACCCTTTATGGAATGGGATATGGTCTTAGGCTTTTATAAGTTTTTTTCAAGGGTACTTTTTTATGGAGAAAAAAAGAGAAAATCTTGTATTTTTGTCTTCTCCTCTGCCTCTTGATACCAAAGTAACAGACTGGCACCGGAATCATATCACTAGTCTCACTTTATAGTTGGTGGAGAATATTGTGACAGAGGCATTGGAAATCTGGTCTTAGGACCATTACAGTGTAAGATTGGTTCAAATCCTCATCTGTTGCTTCCCAGGACAGCCTCCTAGTGATTTGTATGCTGGGCCAACTTCCACATAATTAGAAGTTGATCTCCTTAAATGTCTCCTTAGTCAGTGGAGAAAAATTAAATTCTCCCAGAGGGGTTAAAAAAAAGAAAGGAAAGTGATGAGATGCATCTTGGAAAGACCAGAAGTACATACATTCAAAACTGATACTCAATCACACCTTAACCGTTTCCTTCAGACAGAGCAAAATAAAAGTATTTCTAAAACAGGATGCTAAAATTGCAAAAATATTTCTCTATCAGTCAGACTGGTGGGATATAAAAGGAATCTGCTCCACTTAGTGTGAGACAGTAACGTCAGGAAGAGATGCCCCAAATAGTAAAACTAGAAGTGAAAAAGGATTTCCAGTGCCTACAGCTCTGTACATCACTGAAAATATGAGACCATACAAATGGACCAGCTGGTGTTAATGATAGGAATAGAAAGAAACATGGAGAATTTCAGAAAAGCTTTTATTTCTATGTGGTAGCACTGAAAACTTGCATTAAGGAGGGATGTTTTTGGCCCTTTGACTATGAGAAAGATTATATCTTGGACATCCATTTGCCATCCTCATTTTGACAAGCTGTATACAAGTTCTTAGTGGCAAGACATTGTCTCTGTTTAAGGCTCAGGGCAACCCCNTCAGCATGTTTGATGACACTCTGGATCCTGTGAGGCTGGATTATCTAAAAACAGGCATTTCAACACTGCCTTTGGAAAGCAGCACTTCAAGAGAAGCCTCCCAGATGCTTCCTGTGCAAAAGAGATATTTTAGATAATGGAACAAGAAATGTAGCCATTGTTTTTTAACAGCTGGAAGTACCACAGAATCATATATCAGTGAAGAACATACCTAAAAATTAATAGCATTATCAACGGGGTGGGAAGCACAACCTAAATCTGAATCAGAGCCAAATGCATATCTGGAGATTAAATCTGGTGGCAGAACTGATTCAGATAAGTGAAAGTGCTAATGCTATAGAAAGACATGAACCTGCTCTAAAGAGCTAGAAAGTGCATCAGAACTGGTGAGCTTTTTCTTTATCTGTAAATCAGAGTTGGTAAAGTCCCTTTGTTTCTGTAAGAGCAATATTATCAAGAGAAAAAAAGTGAATGTCACATATAGATGCCCTTAACCTTGGGAACAGAAGAGATCTGTATAAAGGAAGGAAACTAAGATGGAGCAGTGATGCTTCTTTTGTGCATGGATCAGAAAAGTGTATTATAGAAGAAAATGAATTATTTATTGCTTCTGCTGAATGTCAATAGTGTAGTCAGTACATTATGGTTGCACTAACCACAACTGAAAATAGTCTGTACACTTACAGAGCCCTTTGTACAAGTGTTTGCCTGTGCCACCGCTGTAGTGTCCACCCATGTTTTCCAAAGTTATGAATGAGCAATTAAAAAATTTTGAAGGAGTTGCTTATCTGTGTTTTTTTGAGAAGGACACAATTGGCAGAAAGGTTTGAAGGAATAGAGACACTTTTACCCACATCACTTAACTGTCAGTGGAAATGAACTAGAACAACTGATGAGGGAAAAAATGAGCTTTAAAGTAATAAATCTTTTTTAAAAAACTGATAATGTCGGAAAGGTCATCACAAAACACTTTTCCCTTTCCTATGAGAGATTTTTGACTATGAAGAGTTGACTGGTTATGAAAAAGAAAACAACTCTTTAAAATAGTCTGGAAATCAGAAAAAGATTAATGAGCATGCTACTAAGGAAAAGATGAGAAAGAGAAAATTAACTCACTAAACAGGAATGCACATGAGAAATATTTATATTTGTTTGTGCAAAGTCCCAGAGAAGAAGAAACTGGAGTTATCAGTCGTGATGTGTCATGCAAAATATTGTAGCACATGAAAACTGGGTTACTAACAAGGTAAGCACAGTCATCAGAAAGTGTTATGGCTCTCTTTAAGAGAGTAAGAAGAAAAATTCATCCCCGTTATGGAAGAAGATCCAAAGAAAAGTGCAGAAGAATTACATTTGGGAAGGGAGAACTCCTTGCACCTATCCAGGATGGAGTTGGGGGGAAGCTCTGCAGAAAAGGCAGAAGATGAAGCCAGGCTTTTCACAGTGTGGCATGATAACGTTAATAATAAACGTTAGCTAAAACAAGAGAAGTTCAGATTTTATATAAGGAAAAACTTCTTCATTTTTTCTGCCTTTTTTTGGCAAGACTGTCTTGTCATGGAGCGGTTGCCCACAGAGGCTGTGCAGTCTTCATCCCTGTGGGTTTTCAAAATAAAGCCCAGAGCAATCTGTTCTGACTTTATGGCTGATCTCCTCAATGTCTCTTCCAAGCTGAATTATGCTGTGATTCCATGATTTTGTGACTGCATATCTTAATGCAGAAAAATAAGTGATGGCTTTTATATTTTTTCTTTCTTTATTGAGAGAAAGTATTGGATTAATACAAAGTCAGTTCTTTACATATCCTTGTAAGTATGTGCTCAGCTGAGCTATAGAAAGCAGGACATTTCTGAAAAGTTTTGTTAATTAAAGCCTATCCTATGTCTGGTTTTCTTTATAGGAAACAGTGTAAACTGAGGTGATGGAGGAGACTGCTCAGGTAATTTAACTCACTATGACCTGCTTGAAAGTAGCAAAACATTGGATAGCAGTGTTTTGATCCCAATGAATTTGCTTATATTAAATCAGGTAAATTCTCTGCCATGCTTTGGATGCCATGATAAACATGGTAAATGAGAGGAAAATGTAGTGAGGGATTGTTTGGCAAAGCTTAGCAAAGATGTTACATCATCATTACTCTCAGTGTATTCTAAAATCACAGTTGTCTCCCTCCCACAGCAGCAGTATCTTAGATAAGGAAAAAGATAGTCTGTTTCTGACATACCCTTCAGATTTAGTGGTCTAGCTAATTCCATTTCCTCTTTCCTTAGTTAATGTGGGTAACTGGGAGAAGAGACATTCTGCTGGACAGTTTGTCATTCTGGAAACACCAGGTTTGTGTCACCTGCAATACCTGGCCAAAAATAAGGGCAAGGAAGGTAACAGACAAGCTGAAAAACAAGGCTTAGTAGTGGCAGAAAACAAACAGCAGCTAAGGAAAATGAGGAAGGGGAAAAGGAGATTGCAAGCAACTTGTGGGACACAAGGAAATAGGGAGAATGAGCTAAAAGGAGAAAAGGAGGGAGGATACACAGTAAGCAATAGGGCTAAGTGACCCCAGATAATTTATAAATTGCAAAATTTTAAGCAGACTCAGAGAGCTTCCACTGTTGCACACATGCAGAAAATGAGCACGGCATCAGGTATTTCTACTCTATGTAATTATCACTTTAAGCCTAGAGCAGTATTATACAAAGAAGAGAAGTTAAAAATGCTCAAGCTAGCATTTTAGGCAACTTTCTTTAAGATATGTTTCTAAACAGTGTTGCTAACCTGAGGGCAAGTTAAGTAATGTTAGACCAAAATTTGCTTGTGATTCACTGCTGGCTTAAATCTGGTAAAGTAGCATCCTGAAGGCAGCCTAAAATATGGCCAGCCACAAACATGGGTTAAATTAATCTGGTTCAGCTAAAATGTAGTGCATGAAATAAGAGCCAGTCTAGTCAGTGTATAAAAATATATCATAAACTTTTATGACTTAAAATTACTGCACCTGAGTATAACTCAGATGGGGAACCTCCGGGAGATTTTTTCCTGCCCTGAGGAAAATGACAGGAGCGTGACGCTTGGGCTTTAGCTATATTCTTTCTCCTGTCACTTTAAAATGCAAAGACCTTAACTCTTTGTTATTATTTTCTGACTGACAGTGAAGAAATTGGGTGAAGTATCCCTTCTTCTCCTTGAGCGTCATATGTTGGAGTGGCCTGCACAGGGTAAGTGGCTCAGGTACCACAGAACAGGCATCTTCCATGTTGCATTGCAAAGTGCTACGTGCGGTGCTGGCCAATAGCTGTGATATGTAGCATGGCTACCTGGTGTGCCAATACACCACTGGTGCCAGCTGGAGCACGCTGCCATCACAGAGAGGTTTCAAATTAGTGCAGAAAGCCTTGGTGACCCAAAAGTAGCTTTTCCCTTCATTGTGGAAAGTAGCTCTCCTCCTGACACTCTCCAAAACCACTTTTACAGAGAAATGCACAATCTCCACAAGCCATGCATCTGATTTTTGCTTTCTGGGATTGTTCAGGATGCCACCCCTACTTCTAGGGCAGGAGGAAATCACTGCTGTAATTCTGAAATTAAAAAACAAAGCAGGCAGAGGGTGGAAAAGTAGTGTTTATTCCTCCAGGAAGAGCAAGAAGAGTTTGTAAATCCACAATTTTTAGTGCAGAGATATGTAATGGGGTGTGTGTGGGTATCACAAAAGGCAGAAGTACAATTTCACATAAGGATTGAACTTCAGAACACCTAGGGGAAAGCAACAGGCTATGTGAAAGGAGGAACTGAAATGAAAACCATTTGTTCCATGAACTGCAATTTTACAGTGCTCCAAAATGCACTGAGCTGTACCAACTGGCATATCATCAACACCGGGAATAACATAAAACTGCCCACCCTTGAAGCATGACATGAGGAAATTTTGCAATTATGGAATACTGAATATATTCCAACAAACAAAATGTCAGGCAGCTCGTCTCCACCTTCTTCCCATGCTCAGAATATAAATGGAGAAGGGAGTATCAGCAAAACCTGTGGTTAGATACTTTGTTGCTGAAGGCTTTTTAGGCAACTGAAGATTAATCATCCTTCTAATCAGAAGAAGATTGAGGACTAAGAATTTATCACCGAACAACTTACTTGGGCAAATTACTCGGAGTACCTAATTAAATTGATATACTGACTTACCAGGATGTAGAATTTAAAGTCTGAAACCCTGTAAACAGTACAAGGGTGCTTACCCATTTTTCATGATTCATTTCTCTATTGGTGGAATGGATAACAATAACTTTCTGAGACCACCATAAAAATCAGTTTAAAGAGTGTAGTAGTCACATAAAGGCCCTTTTCTTTCTCCCTTCACATCTTAAATTGCCAGATAAGACACAAGGATATTTATTAGATATGAAATGGTAAAGTAACATCAGCATTTACAGCACTGTACATCCTTAAAAACCATGTCTTTTGCTCTTTGAAGCTTTGCAATACAGTTGTTATTATTGCTTAAGAAATAACTGCTCCTGCTTCAAAGTTCCCTCAGTTCGATAAAAAAAATCATAGAACATGATTAAGATCCTAGATCTGAGTTCATCTCACATAATTTTATTCTCTTCAATGACCTGTCTTTGTCGGAAGATTAATCATGATAGTTTACTTTGCTGTTAATGGGGAGTAACTGGTTCCAGATTGCTCTTATCAGTACTGAACAGGACTTAAAGAATTAGGATCCTATTTCAGGTCTTTCAGTGATCAAGTAAATTTGGGTGGGATCCTTTCTGGACGTCTCAAGTAGGGAAATTTAGGTTAGATTATAAGACTAATACTTCCTCCCATCTTTCTTTGCATTACCTCTGCAGCCAATACAGATATCTGATCAGAATATAATGAATATTACTTTGCTTTGAATCTGAACATAAGCATACTAAAATACTGTAATGACAACATGTGTATAAGCACTTTGTGGTTCTGTTATGGCATAGACAGGAACAACATATAAACACTGTACATAACTATGTAAGCTATGTGCCCACCAAAGGGGCAAGGGAACATGAATGTATCTACTGGTAGGAGACATCCAAATGATGATAATTTACCAGACAAAGGACAAGGAAAGTTCAAGTAATTGCAAACAGAACATCCTCCTGAACACAAGAAGGTGACTGGCAGAACCTAAAACCAAGGCTAGCAATATCAGAAGCAGATCAGGCAGATGAGACTGCTCCTTTTGGGAGGGGGGCAATAGCAAAAATGTCAGGAGGTGAAAGAAGATAAGTCTGTCTCAATTCTGACTTCTTTAACCAATGAGCTCTGAAATATGGCCTCAGCTACCAAGATCGTCAGTGTTTGTAGCCATCAGTGCTAACTGTATGGTTGTGGTGGTGTGCACTCATCTCTAATTTAGGATATAGGAACTAAAGTCTAATAGTTTTGTATGGCGTTAATGATTAATAATGTATAAGAACTAACCATTAACATGTGTGATGTTAATGAATTAATTAATTCAGCAAAGATTTTATTTAAACTGGACTGATTTATCAGTCTTCTAAGCACTCCCTTCCCTAATGGATATATATTTATACACACACATTGCAACGTGCTTTTTTCCAGGCATTCCATAGTGTATCTCTATCCCTGGCCAATAGTAGGGAATTTCCTAGAGGAAAATCTTCCTGTACTTTTGTATCTGAGCGTACAATACAAACAAAACTGTCGGGATCCACCACTTCTTGCTGCCACCCTATGCAGCCAAATACATGATAACACTTTTTGCAAGTTATCTTTTATAGTGTTAGTGTTACACCAATAATAAAGATCAGCGTCTGTTTATAAGTATGATTCTAATTCATCTTATCCAGTCAGACATAAATGAAAGAAAACCAACAGTAACCAGACAAGCATAACTGGATTTTATGAATTTCAGACACAGATTATAGTGAAGAAAAGACTTGTGCTTATAGTTAGCATGTTTGATTTTGTTTTTCACTTAATTTGCTTTCACATTTGGAAGAAAAAAAAAAAGAAGACTAAGTAAACAAAAAAGAGGAATATCTACTCTAACAATGGAAACTTGCTGAAGGTCACTTTTGGGAAAAATATCCCATTGAGCAAAAAAGAAATAACAAGATTTTCCTGGCTGTGATATATCCTGGGCTAATCATATATCCCCTACAGGAAACTGCACATCCAGTAGCTTTTTATAACTGGATTGGAACATATTCCAGAAAAAGCTTGTCTTGGGAGAATGGTTTAGAAGGATTATTCCATTTCCAACTTGTAAAATACTGGATTAACAGAAAACTTGGTGATTTCATTCTGATTTTTGAGTTCTGCTTATTCTGAGTGTGAATAAGCACACAAGCCTTTACCTAGGTTAAACTAACCTGAAACAGAGGAGAAGTTACTATACATACTTCATGATTTGCTGCTATCACATGGAAAAGGGGGCAAGCAATATTTATGTTGCTTTCCTCCATGAGGGAAGAAGATGACACATGACACATGGGCCTATTGACAAATTAATGTTTTTCCACACAGAGCCAAATTACTAAGATTGTAAATGGACTCAGAGTCATTGTTTTGACAGCTTGTGGGTCTGTCTTATTCCATCTCTATGCATGCTTTTGCACTTTTTTTTCAATAAAATATGGTAATATTGAAGGAAAAAATAGACCTTGAGAAAGCCAATGAAAGAGCCAAGAGATCTCTCAAAGTACATTTACTTTGGGACACAAAAGACAAGAATAACAAGAACAACTTCAGGATCCAGTCCCAATACACCATTATGTGTCCAGTTCATTGACTTATTCCATTAAAAACATGGAGTCTGCAGCAAATTCATATCATTCTGTTTGTGACCTTGCACTCTATCAGAGCTAATTGTCATCATGAGGCTGAAAATCAAACACAAAGACCCAATTCATTACCTGACTGCAGGATAGCCAGCAAAAGAAGATGGGAGTACAGAAAACCTGAGAAAGAGAAGGACAGACTGTTTTTCTGAAGTTTTTTTAGGGTAGCCCTTCAGGAACAGCTGCATTAATTTCAATACCGAAAAAGCAAAGACTCTATAAATTGACCTAATTTAATTTAGAGTTAGCTTAAAAGGAATGGAAAATGATGAAAGTTGCATAAAATATCCATGGAACTATGGTGAAAACTGATCTATTTTTCAATTTTTCCTCTTAATGGAAGGAAATAGTTGGGTTTATGTCAAATGCTGTTATGAAAGAAACCCTGCCAATGCAAACAAAACTCTTCTCTGATGTAGGAAGTAACTCCACTGTTTAGTCCACCACCCCCCCCTTTTTTTTTTTTCATATATACCAAAACCTCAAAATGGTCTCATCTTCAATTACAATATTCCAGGATACAACAGAAATACATGAACATTGTGGCTAAGACAGAAACAAGGTTTAGCTTTTAAAAAAATACTTGCAAATTACCTGCAACAAGTCTAATATTATAAATGAGCTTGAATAACTTAATATATAGGAAAATTAAAGCATCTGAGCTTCAATGATAGTCTCTTTCTTGATCTTGCTTGAAAATGGAAACAACTAAATACCTCTGTATATGTGCAAATAAAAGAAGATGGTAAAGCAATAGGCCAGTTCATCACTTGTTATTTTTTCAACATAATGACTGTAGATTTTGTGCTTATCAAAAAAATTACCCAGCCTGTTTATTTTTTTAATGATGAGCTGTTACCCAAAAGAAACAAAGTAACATTCTGTTGACACCATATGGTGGCTAAAAAATGCATTCCATAGTATTCTATTTGTAAGATTGTCTTCTGAGTTCCTGTATCCATAATTTATGTTGAGGCCTTCTCTGATGACCAGAATATTCAAACGGCTTTCTCTTCACAGGGTAGCTTGCATGGGGTGAAGAAGGTTTTCAAAACAGCAGGACCCAAAAATCTCCTACTGCTCAGAGGAGAAATCATTTCCAAGCTTCTGTCCTTCTGGCTGCTTTCACTGTAATAATAATTTACATCCTGGGTGAAGAGACTGTTTGCATTTGGAAGAAATCTAAAATAATAAATAAAAAGGGGACAAAACCCCAACAGTTTATGTTATTGGATGTTAATACAAGAATTTGTGCATATTAAGCATTAATTTAAAGTTTCATTGACTCCTAGGCTCTGATTCAAGTAGATAGCACAGCCTTTCATGTCTTAATGGGAAGCGATACGCAGAAGTTACTGAACAATGTAGTTTCCAAATGATTGCCTCTGCAGCTGGCTTTCATAGAGAGATCCAGAGTGGTTATGGATGAGCTAAAATAATTAAGACATATTTCTCCTGGTGTTGACTTGGTTGTTACTGACTTTTTAAGAAGCTATCTTTTAGGCAAGGATTTAAGTATAACTGTGATTTAAAAACAGATATTTCATGTGGTCTTAATGTGGCAAGTTGTATTATGTAGCAGGATATGCCTGTTGTAAACAGTACGGATCCTGGAATCACATTAAAAGACTGAGCCAGAGGGACAACACCCCTCCTTTCTCACCTCCCCCTTCTCCTCTGATCTATCACAGCTTAGTGCTTGCTGCTGTTTGACCAGTTCTATTTCCTTCTTGCCTCTGGGATGTTGGCATTAGCACATAGGATGATGAATGACCACTTGAGTGGGGGGAGGCTAAGAAGACCAGCTGCAGCTGGGTTATTAGTGCTTAACAGAATAGGATTATAGGAGAAGGAACCCACCTGTTGTGAGGATCTTCTTAAGAATTAGATTAGTCTTATTTGACCCTGAGATACCCTGGTCACACAAGATTATTTATCCTCAGGAGTAAAATGGAGATATACAGAGGTTCTATTATCATTCCTCAGCCTTGGAAAGCATTCCTTCCTTCTTGATCCTCCAGCCATCCTAGGCACACAGCTGAGTTATTCCAGCTGAGATCTGCAAAAGTAATTTAGCCAGTAGTGAACCTGGATCCCATGAAGTTGTAGTTTTTATAAAGAAATAGTATGGAAGCCAGCTATTCTTCCGAGCATCTGGCAAAATGCTGCTGACAGCTTTGCTTAGTCTGAACTTGTACTGGTTTAAAAAATGCCTTCATTCTAACAGAGCCTTAGTGGTGAAAATATGTATTTCTTGTATTAGTCTGCTTGATGGCATATGCTCAGAAGTTCAGTCAATGTTTAAATCTGACATATTATCTTCCCAAACAAAAGAAAGGTTAATCTCCTATATGAAATGAAAATAGAAAACCTGTGACCAAATTGTCTTATTACTTTCTTAAAAAAGCATTATATTTGGGGAAAATCTTGAGTG
>VYZX01010495.1:28095-43415 GCA_013401335.1 Brachypteracias leptosomus
AACTTCTTAAGACAAAAATCAAACTTCACAGGCATCACAGCAGATGTGTGAGCAAAGAAAATCAACAGTCGGGTTTGTTAAGGGGTACCCATATGAACATATACAGTGCATTAACTTGTTCTTTTTTTAAATTTTATTTTCTTATCTCTCTCCTTGCTATCCTCAAAATCCTATTCTTCTCCATGTTCCCCTTGGGTATGATCCTTAGCATTTCTGCACACTCAAAGCATTTTCAGGTAAAAGGGGTAAAACTATTTTTCACTGGAAGAACTCCTATAATTTCCAATCACCATAAAATGAGATACATCATATGCCATTAAATCAGGTTCAAGGAAGACTGCAGAATACTTTTTCCATGCCTTCAGCGAGACTCTTTTAGGTATCCACAGTCAATTTCTTGTACCTGAAGATCCTTCCTTCTCAAGTTATCCTCTGTGAGTTACATGAATTTTCCTTCAGATCCACATGGAAAGTCACTGTTCTTTATTAGAGCCACTCCCCTGCTTATACATCAGAATAGCTCTCCCTGGCTTTCCAGCTTCCAGCCACTAATAATACCTGTGTTAGTATGCAGTGTCACCATATTTAATCTGTCTAAATCTTGGCCTGGATTAAACAAGTAAGGAGTAGATTGATGACTATTTTACTACCATATTGATTTCGACTGAAGTTTGTTGAGCTTGCTACAATTCAGTATCAGGCATGAAGAGTGCCTCTCTACACCTTCAGTGTTGGTATACTTATCTTGTTCCAGTAGCTATATAATAAAAGTAAATTTCAAACATGCTTCAGCTCATGTAAGTGTCCACTTTTTACCTAATGGTTTGGATATTCACCTGAAGTTTACCAGTATTAAAATTGCTTTGGGAGTCTTGTGATGCCTGGGGATGTTCAGAGATTCTCAGAACAGCTGTTTTCAATGTTAGAAGTAAGACTATTTCTGCCATTTTTAGTGACATGTCAATAATAAAAAAGACAAATGTTTTAATGAAAAAAGTAGGTGTTGTGGGTATTTTGACATCTCTAATAAACATCCATTTGAATTCATTTCTAGCACTGAACAGTTTCCTTTAATATACCTATGGGAAAAGAAACATCATGGTCAATATGGAGACAATGGGTTAAAGAAGCAATATTTGAACATCTGGAGGGCAATACTTTCTTTTTTATTTCCAGATCAAACTCTGTGTGCCTTTTGGAACAGACTTTGAAAGTCTTGATGTTAATTTAGCACAGATGTTATCTGTCTGTTTTGTAAAGGGTTTATATTTACAAACAAATAGAGCCTGAAATGTAGATTTAAAGTCAGGTCTGATGGACAAATAGAATAGATGATCAGAAATGGCTACAATAATGGAGTATCCTGAATCTAAGTGGCTTGCAGTTTCCTTCACTTTCATGTTCTCATTCCCCATGTTGCTCCTCGTTGCACTCGTTTGTTCTCACACATGTTATGGACTTAGCAGGACATTTGAATTGCAAAACTCCAAAGGAAATAAGTCTGGAACAATCTGAAGGAAATAATGATAATAATATGGACTGAATTTGTGGGTTTTGTTCTTTTATTTTACATATGGAGTAGGATTACTAAAGTGAAGTCAGATATGCAGCAGCTCAGAAAATTATGCATTCAAGAAACTGAAGCATTTTCAAATGATCATCTCTCTTTAGACTTCTGCAGTCACATCACAAAAAATAATGGCATCTTATCACTTTTCTTATTGGTCTCCTGTGTGACTCCAGATGGTCCTGCTCTGGCGCGGGGGTTGGACTAGATGATCTTTTGAGGTCCCTTCCAACCCTTAACATTCTGTGATTTCATTTCTATTTTATAGACTTTCCAATGGTAGCTGCATGTCCAATCAATGTGTTTCACGTTGTTGGAATATTATCGTTACTATGTATTTACATCTCTTCACCGGAGTTGCCTCAAGAAATGCTACAACCGAGGCCACAGAATTCTTGCATAAATGTATTTTAAAGTGTCAGTTCTTGTTCTAAAAAGACCACCATCTAACTGATGATATTTAGCCAGTGTCCGAAACACAGAAGGTAGCAGGGGATGGAGAGGACAGTATAAAACAACTTGTAGATCAAGGATTGCTAAATTTAGCTATACCATAATAAAAATAATAATAGAAATAATAATTACAGAATGGTTGTATTTTAAAGAGTAACTTGAAAGCTAATGTGATATCTCTGTAGAGGAGGATCAGAACAGAGAACATTTAAACCATCTGGACATACATAAGAACATGGGACCTGATGTGATGCGCTTATGAGTGCTGAAGAAGCTTGTTAATGTCATTGAGAGGTCACTCTGATAATTTTTGAAAGATCATGCAGTCAGGATAGATTCCTGAGGACTAGAAGAAAGCAAATGTCATTCCTATCTTCAAGAATGGCAAGAACGAGGACGCAGAAAACTATAGGCTGGTCATAGAATCATAAAATGATGTGGGTTGGAAGGGACCTTAATTACCACCCAATTCCAACCCCCCTGCCATGGATAGGGACACCTCCCACTAGACCAGGTTGCTCAAATTCCCATCCAACCTAGCTTTGAACACCTCCAGTGAAGGGGCATAGACAACCTCTTTGGACAACCTGTTCTGGTGACTCACCATCCTCATAGTGAAAACCTTCTTCCTAATTTCTAATCTAAATCTACACTCTTACAGTTTAAATCCATTACCCCTCATCCTATCACTTGTTAAATGTGCCTCCCCAGCTCTCTTATAGACACCCTTCAGATACTGGAAGGCCGCAATAAGGTCTTCCCTGAGCCTTCTCTTCTCCAGACTGAACAACCCCAACTTTCTCAGGCTGTCTTCATAGGAGAGATGTTCCAGCCCACTGATCATCTTTGTGGCCCTCCTCTGGACCCTCTCCAACAGGCCCATGTCCTTCTTGTGCTGGGGGTTCCAGAGCTGGACACGGAACTCCAGGTAAGGTCTCACAAGAGTGGAGTAGAGGGGCAGAATCACCTCCCTCAAACTGCTGGCCGTACTTCTCTTGATGCAACTCAGGATACAGTTGGCTTTCTGGGCTGCAATTGCTCCTTGTTGGCTCAAGTTGAGTTTTTCATCAACTAGCACCCCCAAGTCTTTCTTCTCAGGACTACTCTCAATCTATATTCCACCCAACCCAGCACAGGACCTTGCACTTGGCCTTGGTGAACTTCATGAAGCTGGCATGGGCCCACCTCTCAAGCCTGTCAAAGTCCTCTTGGATGGCATCCCTTCCCTTCAGTGTGTCAACCATATCACACAGCTTGGTGTCATCCTTGGGAAGGTGATGGAGCAGCCAATCCTGGAAACCATTTTGAAACTCATGAAGGACAAGGTGATTGCAAGCAATTAGCATGGGTTTATGAAAGAGAAATCATGTTTTATCCTTGTGATAGCTTTCTAAAATGAAATGACTAGCTCAGTGTATGAGGGAAGAGTGGTGGTTGTGTTTAAATACTGTCTCTCATAATATTCTTACATGTAAGCTGATGAAGTACAGGTTAGCTATTGGACAGTAAGGTGTACTGAAAATTAACTGAACTTCCAGACCCAAAGGGTTGCAATCAGCAGCACAAGGTCCAGCTGGAAGATGATCACTGGGTAGTCTACTCGGGGCTTGATACTGTGGCCAGTCCTGTGTAACATCTTCATTAATGACCTGCATACAATGCATCCTTAGCACAATTGCAGATGATACAAAACGGAGAGGAGTGGCTGATCGACAAGATGGATGTGCTGCCATTCACAGAGATCTCTATAGGCTGGAAAAATGTGTCAATACCAATATTCAATGAAGTAATGTGCCAAGCCTTGCACCTGGGAAGGAATAACCTCACACACCTACACAGGCTAGGGCCAACCATCTGGAAAACAGCTTTGCAGAGAAGGACCTGGGGGTTCCTGCTGGAACAACAAACTGACCATGTGTCAGCAATGTGTCCTTGCAGCAAGAAGACCAAAACCTCCTGGGCTGCAGAAACCAGCATTGTCAGCAGATCAAGGTCCTTCCCCTGACAAGACCCATCTGGAGTGCTAGGTTCAGTTCTAGGCACTCCAGTACAAGCAAGTCATAGAGGAGTAAATCCATCAAAGATCCAGGAAGATGATTAAGGTAGTGCAGCATCTGACCTACAAAGAGAGGCTGAGAGATCTGGGACTGTTCCATCTGGAAAAAAGAAGGCTCAGAGGGATCTCATCAATGCCTAAATCTGTTCAGGAAGAGTAAAGAAAGCATAGCCAGTCTCAGTGGTGCCCAGTGAAGTGACAATAGACAATGGGTACAAATTTAAACAGAGGACTACAATGTAAAGGTAATAAACCACTTTTTTAGGAGGTTAGTCAGACCCTGTAACTGGTTGCTCAGAGAGATTGCTGAGTCTCCACCTTTGGTGATTCAAAACATGACTGGACAATGTCCTAGGCAACCTGCTCTGGTTTAACCTGCTATGAGTCCAAAAGATTTGGGCTAGAAGATCTCCAAAGGGATCTTCCAACCTCAGTTGTTCTGTGATTTTGTGTAATGTTGTGATACAATACAAACATGTGGCATCTTTTTCCCATTCAACTGCAAGTAGTATTGTGTACTTTAACTAAATGAAAAATTAAATAATGACCTACTCAAAGGCTGAAGAAACTCCTATAGAATAAAAATATTCCAAATATTTCAAAATCTGAAGTGATAAATATAATAAATAGCTGGTGGTTATATTTTTTATTTTAATTGTCTTAGATGTTTGTGAAAAATTGTCTTTGTTGATCTAGATCTGATGATTATGTTACAGTGAATAGTATTTTGGGGAATAACTATGCATTATTTTTTATATTGTGTATGCAGCTCAGGAAAATTGCCATTTGACTGCATGACAATTTTGTTACTTTATAAAAAATATTATAGCTTTTCTGTTTGTTTACTTGGTTTTTCTTTTGACTTTCAAATTTAACCTTGTTTACTGATACTATTTTGTAAAGTGACCTCTAATTACTGCAGAATTAAGTAGTTACTAAGCATCGCTTGAAATGCTAAAAATAACAGAAAAGTCAGAGCAATGTGAAAAGTGATAGACTTAAATGCATAGCTGAAGCTTTGGGAGAAAGATGCAGATATTTCATATGAAACTTCCTTTTTTCTCCTCAACTTTTCACATTTTATGTATCATTAATACTTTTTAGTAAAGAAAATGGAGTCCTAGGGAATTTTTATTTCATAAATGTCTTTGCAGAAGTAAGTTGACTCAGTCAAACTATCCCTGCATATTAATGCTGTTTGAGTTCTATATACACCTCTTTAAAGAGAACTATTGAAATGTTTCTTACTTCAAAATGTGGCTATGTTTTAGGGTCTGAAGAAATCCCAGCAATAACAGATTTTGACTAGGCAGTATAAAGCAAACCAAAACAGTAACTCAAAATTTGGTCTGTGATTATCTTCCTTGTTCTTTTTAAGGGAAAAATGTTTACAAAAGAATTAATAAAAGTTGTGTCCCGAAAGATAGGCACTCATGTCTCAGATTCATCAGACTTTGAGGTTTATGAAGGCTGACAGCCGGGGAGTCAAAGCTCAGGCGTAGTTCTCCTTCACATACTAGGAAAGATGCAAGCTTTCCAACAAACGCAGCATTAGCCAGAGATTACTGATAAGTTTTTTCCATTTCTTCCTATTTGTTTGGTGTTCATAGGAAACTAGGTTATTTTCCCTTCTTTGTAAGCCAGGCTCTGCTATTATAAATGCAGTTCTGCAGGTCCACTTACATTGTCCATGGCAACTTTCTCTTGTACTTGTGGGGTGAGTTGTGATGGTACAATTCTCTCTTGCTCACAGGCCACTTGGTACAGGGTATGACTCCCCTCCCTGGGTCACACAATATTCCATTGGAAGTCAATATTAATGTACCTGTCTCCTGCCTTCCCCCATTCTTTGGAGATGATAATGACAATTACCTCCTGCAGTNAATCTTTTCATTCTCAAATTTGTAGTTAAGTCACTGTTTTGTTACAACGTGCTTTACCAAATCACTTGTTAAACTTTATGTTCATTAATCATTAATGCTGCTAAAATTCACCTGTTTGATTTACCTTATGCTATTAATAAATCTTAAATTGCTGCTAAATAAAAAGGTATCAAACATATTCATCAGTGACATGGGTCTATCCATGCTTTCTGACTCCAGTATTGGCATTCTCACACCTTTCTCAAGCCTTCAATGTGCTAAGCGAAACTGTGTCTTTGCCCAAATGTGCACTTTTTAAACTGTCGTGGCTTCCATGACAGAATAGAAGATTAAGTTCCTCAGCAACGGACAGATGGAAAATGGAAGTGAACTTATATGAAACTCTTGACCTGTGTATTGAAGGATAAACATTTAGTATTTTTATTCTAGGCAGAGCAGATTAAAAACTGAACAGCAGGAAGATTATCACCTCAGCATCAATGCTGAGGCAGTTTTTCATTACTGTTACTTAGTCGTGTTTTCATCACTGCTGATCCCAAGGTTTCATCTTTAGAAACATTAGCATGCTTCATATATAACTTAAGAGATTAATTAAAAAGTTTTTAATTGATTCTATCTGTTTGGCAATACAATATAGAAGAAGTCTCCTGACAAAGCACTGAAGTTTTCAGCATGTAAAGCTCTAAAGAAAGCTCTGTATCCATACTTATGTGTGAACATTCAGATTTTAATGATTTTGGTATGGCAAACATTTTTAGACCCCTTATAGAATGTTTAGCACAATATGAGACTGGTCTATGACTTGAAGTGAAAGTACTACTACCTGAATAACAAACAACAAAACCACCACCAACAACAACAATAACAATAATAATGACAATTAGAAAGGGTAACAGGATATCAGTAACTGAAGAACATGTCATTGGGCTTGCCAGAGAAGAGTCTTTGGTAAGAATTATAACCTTTGTGATCTTTTCCTTGTAATAAATCCATTCTATTTTAAATCAAGTCTGATTTGGATATTTTGAGAGGGGTGGTTGTTTGGTTTTTGTTTGTGTTTTTTTTGTTTGTTTTGTGCTTTTTGTTGTTGGTTTGGTCTTTTTTTAGTTTTGGATAATTGTCTTGCTTCCCACCTGGAAAAGAATATGAATAGAAAACAATAAAGAGAGATCATCTAAATTTATGCAAGAAAAATATTCTTACAAGTCAGAGAGTTATAGGTCATACATATTCATGTGTCCAAGTGTTAGTTTGTTTTCTCCCAGTTGTACTAGCTGATCTAAGAAAAGACATTACTTGCCTTACATATAAAGATGCAAGTATCTTACTAACAATATAACATCAGATGCCTTTAGTAAGATCCTTAGTAAGATCACTGAAACGCTATAGGAAAAAAATACTTTCTTAACAGAAACAGTCATGGAGTATCAGATCAGTGACAGGAAAACAGAGCACCAAAATCCTTGGTTAATATCTTGACAGTGAGGCAATTAATCAAACAAGATGGGCAAAGATATGTGACAATGCCCTTTTCAAACAGGATTGGAAATGCAAATACAATTACTGTGTACAACGGTAACAAAAGGTAATTAAAGGTAGCTTTCTGTACACTGACAGCAAATTTTGGTCTAAATGGTTTATGTCTATCTCCTCAGTTATTTTTATTATTATTAAAATATTTATATTTTTTAAAAATACTAATCCAAATGTTTACAAGATAATATATGCATAAAAAGGAGGACAGCCAATGTAGGTTTCCTTATACTACAAAACTAATCAGAGCTAAAGTCCATTATCTGGCCCTCAGGCCACATGCATATTGCTACAATCTCTTTCTCTTCAAAATAGAGCAACTGCATCCAAACTGCCTACTGAGACAGGTCCCTCACTTCTGAGCTACGGCCAGGCACAGTTCAAGAAGCAGTTTTGGCTGAAAAACCCTGTGACCACCTGAATAATTTAGCCACACAGACAATCAAGCTCCTGCATATGAGGTTGAAACCTAACGTTTTCAATTTGCTAACTTTCTTGTAAACTAATGCGCTGTGTCTGACTGGATTGAAGGTAACTTTTTTCATGGCATCCCATATGGTGCTGTGTGTTGAATTTGTGACTAAAATGGTGTTCATAACACACCAGTGTTCTGGCTATTGCTGAGCAGTGCTTGCACAGTGTCGAGGCTTTCTTTTTTCCCCGCAGAGAGTAGGATGTATATAAAGTTGGGAGGGGACACAGATAGAAGAACTTACTCCAGGTGGGCAATGGGATATTCTGTGCCATATACTATCATGCTCAGCAATAAAAGCTGTGGAAAAGGATGAAGAAGGGGGAACTTTTGGGGTTGTAGTGCTTTTCTTCCTCAGGAACCATTATATGTGCTGAGACTCTACTTTCCAGCCAGCAGCTGAACATCTACNNCATCTACTTGCTGATGGGAAGAGGTGATTGAACTATTTATTTTGCTTTGCTTGCATGTTCAGCTTTGCTTCATTTATTAAACTGTCTTTATCGTGACCCATTAGTTTTCTTGTTTTTGCTCTTCCCATTCTCTTCGCATGGAGATGGGGAGTATGTGAGCAGCTGGATGAGGGTCACAGCTGCTGGCCAGCATCAATCCACCATATCTAATATTCTCAAGACCTGGTCTCCTTTCCTGATGCCTTTCCCGATGCCTTTCCCTCAGATGCCTTCTCCATTAAGAGAGCAAAATTTTAATGTATTTCTTTTATTTATGGAATTATACAGAGATATAAACAATGTTGTATGACTTGGAAGATACAGGCACAGAGCTTGGCCATTCAGTTACTAAAGAAATTGCGATGACATGACTATTACCATGATTGCTGAAATCCCAGCTTTGGTCTATTTATTGCTTGTGTATAGCTTCCAAAGCCAAATTTTGGAATGCTACTCTAAGGATCTTAAACTTCACCATTTCATCTTCACTGTAACCAAGCCTGACTTTGATCTTCACATTCCCCACCGGCCCCTCCTTGTTGGTGAGAACAAGGTCCATCATAGAATCATAGAATGTTTTAGGTTGGAAGGGACCTCCAGAGGTCATCTGGTCCAACCTTCCTACACAGGTAGGGACATCTCTACCTAGGTCAGGTTACTCAGAGCTCCATTGAGCCATTATAGCACCTCTCCTCATTGGCTGTTCAATAGATATTCACTAATTTGAATTTATCACTGTTTTATTTCACTGAATTTCACATGATAGTGTAAAACCAGCTTTATAATCCTCCACCAAATAGCTTTGGACTCTTATGCACAATCCCAAATCTAGTTATGCTGAGCACAGATGTGCAGAGTTTAAGGAAAGCCTGACTGAATACCTGTGAGTGTCAATTAAAGTCTTTTGGTTGTCCACAGCAAGGTTTTATTAAGGCATCCTCGATCCTTTTTAAGGTCCCTTCCAACCCAATGCATTCCATAATTCTATCTCTACTGTGAAGCTTCCTGGAGTATGTATGTATGGCAATTAGCCAAATGATTGAAAACAGGAAATAGCTGTTGGGAAAAGAATATGGGGATGATGATTTATAATGTGAATTTTCATTAAAAACAATATGTGAATCCGAAGTGTAGTTCAGATTTGTTTGGGGCAGAAAATCTGCCAAGCTGAAAAACATTTACTTAAGTTTATCTCCCTTTAACTGACTTTGGGACCTTTGCAATGTTGCTAAATAAGTGAAGCTATTCACAAAGTGAACCTTGGCACCTACAGCAAAGTTAGAAAGAGAAGAGATACTCCAGAATTCAATTTACTTTGTATTAACTTGAGATCTGATACTCATCATCTGCTTTAACTGCTTGTTTTATCTAAACTGCTAGAGCCACATGAACGGGAGAGAAAATTAAGAGATTTCAAATTTGTTGCTCTAAGCAAAATTACTTCCTTATCTAATCTAATAAGAGGCTGGATGAGTTTCCCTGTTTTAATAATCACTGTGTTCCAAACTTCCCTTCCATTAAAAAAATTAACATAAATTGTCTGGAGAATTTATCATATTATAATCAAGAAACTTTTCTTCAATACCACCCTAAAACATAATCCTGATAGTAGGCTGACAAACTTTTGCTAGAGGCTTTTCCTAGCACAGTAGAATTGTAATGATGCATTCAAGATTTTAGAATAAGAAAAAAATATGAAGACCAGAAAGATGCAAACATCTCAATGTCATAGAATCATATAATCATAGAATTGTTTAGGTTGGAAAATACCTTTAATATCATCAAGTCCAAGCATTAACCTAACTCTACCAAGTCCACTGCTAAACCATGTCCCTAAGCAGCTGATGCAAGCTGTCAATAACTAATGTGAACTTGGGTGTGATTCGACTAATACAAAGGTAGGAGTCTTTTAAAGAAAGTCTACAAGTTGTATAGATGATTTAGAAGGTGGCATTTGACTACTAAGTAGGCATAGTATGAAGTACTGAGATATAAAATCAAGGTGTTTAATGCTTTGGTGCTCCATATTATGATTTCACATTTATCAGTCTGAGTCCAAAGCAATGTTATTTGACTTTGATGCTCATCTTAGAGTCCCTGAGATTTAAAACTTGGTTGTTGCTCCTGCTGAGATTTAATCAGCTGTGGTTTTTAATGTTAACAACAGTTTATCATTCACAGAAGAGAACTCGTAAGAAAGATGATTAAGGGTAAGGAGGTCACATTCCTAGAAGGAGGAGGAAATCATATATCTCATAACCTTTGGAGCTGATTATTTTGTTGACATTGTATTTCTTTTGGCCTGGGTTTGTGACTGAGGACAATATAGAAACTTCATGAAAGATTAAAAAGCAGGTCATGGCTCTATCATACATATAAATTTACTTAAAACATCATCAAGTATAAGCTATGTTCTCTGTGAACATAGGGGTGCTCTGCTATCAGGATGTGTTAAAATCTGTAGATCTATTTAAACATGTTTTTTTGGTCAAGCAGTTATGACAACTGCCTTGTCCTCCCAGTGCTGTGTTTTTCACTGTAGTTCATTCCCCTGGTAAGAGTATTGGGATATTTTATCTCTGACAGGTGGTCTTGGCTCTTTGAAAACATGGACTTCCAATGACCCTGCTGCAGGGAATGTCATTGAAGCTCTGACGGGTGAAATGTCTTTTTTTGGTAAAATAGTTCTGTAAAGAAGGCAGAGAACCAGTGTTAGCCCTGACCAATCTCTCCCTGAAAGGAAATCTCTCCTTTGATGTCTGCTCCTTTAGTAAATGCTTTGGAACGATGGCTACTTTCAGTTCAGCCTGATCAACGGTGTATGAATGAGTGGTAGATCAGCAGTTTCTCAGCTGCCTCTGAGAACCATATGGATTTAGGCTATTTTTCCTGTTACATTAGTGACTGTAGCAGTCAGCAACTCACTGAGGATCCTGTTCCAGGGGCCCTCTCAGTAGCCACTTGGCAATTAAATAGAATTCCTTCAGCTTTAACTTACGTGTTGTTTCAGACTGAAAACTTTCAGAGTCATGACATGTTCCTTCATATCTACATGTACATTTTCCTACAATGAAGTCTTCCAATTTTATCGATGAGTGATTTAGCAATATTTAATAAAACTAAATCCCACCTTTTCTTTAGAAGCAATGGGTTTTCAAGTCAGTCTTAGTAATAGAAGTTACGTTTTGTGAAGATGTCTCTTCACCTTTCATATTTAATATCCCTTCCCTTGCTGTCCTAAGACTCATGCAACATTGCTGAATCCCAGACAATGAACAGCAGAGTGATTCTTGTAATGACAATCCCGGCTGTGATTACTGGTCACACAAAGGATAGATTATACATCTGTGGCAGTTTAAAGGGATATGAAAATGAGAATAAAATGAAGTTTTGTCCACCAAATGGTCCATTATATTTCCATGAAATGTAAAATGGCTTCTGTGAAACTGAGAAATAGGCCTCAGTTGATTTTTAGGGATGAACAGTACTGTATAATTCTAAGATAATGTCTTATTTTAGAAAAACATATACTGCAGCTATGGTATGAAAAATTGAAAAGGTTCAAAACTCATGAGTTATTTTAACACAAATATACATTGATTTAACATGTTAAATATATATGTATATATTATGTATATATATGCATGTTATAACCTATATACATAGATATAGCATTGAATTTAACATGTCAACACATATAGATATATATTGATATATTTTCACACAGACATATATATTCTTTCCAAATCTCTTGTAAGTCACCTACTAATGACATTTTCAAGCCAATCTATAAAATCTATAAGGTTACAAAAGTAATTCATGTAAAACACATCAGGCTATATCATATAGTTGTTTGCTTCCAGAATAATATCTTTAAAGTCATTACTGACTATTGTGACACTTGTGAGAAAACTGCAATAGTTAGCAACATTGATTCATGCATAAAGTAATATGGAATCTACTCACCAGAGTCTTTTGAATGCAAAGCAATCATGTAAAGTTTAAAGGAAATACCTTTATGAATTGAATATCTCTGTGATGCAATCCGAAATCTCCAACCCTGGGTTTACAGAAAAGGTAGCATTAGGTTTCATGATCCCTCATGGACAAATAAAGGTGAGCCAACATCGAGCGCCAATATAAGTCAAGTTTGATTGCTAACAATTGAGGAAAGGTTTGAGTGATTGAAAATAAGCCTTTTGTTTGATATAAATTGAAGGATGAGAGGGAAAAAAGAAGAGAAAGAAGATTATCACAAAAGAGGGAAAAAAGAGATATCAACACCCTGGATTCCAGGAGTGGTTAAACATTCATCAGGAGTCCAGGGCAGTGGGTCAGCCCCAATGCTCAGTCTGCAAGCTCTTTTTTGAATTAGTCTGTTTTGGTCATGCCCCAAAGGTTGCACTGGTTTGCACATGTGTTCCATAGAACCATCCAAAACTGAGTCTAGAGGAGTTTGGGGGTCCTTGGTGGATGAATCCCCGTTGCTGTGACCTATGGTTGACCTGTCAGCTTGAGCATCTTCAACATGCTCAATCTCTTGTTTGTGGTCTGCAGTTTAGCAACTGCAATTTCAAAACGCTCAGTAGAAAGAAAGAGCACATCCTGCCTTCTCAGGGCCTGTTACCTGTAGACCGAGCCATGAGTTGGCTGAAACAGTCCAAAAGGTCTATGGTTTTCAGACTCCCACACTCTTTTCAGTAACTATCTGGAATAGATCCAAATTTCCTTTGAAAGCTAAATAAAAAATACCAGAGGTATTTCTGTAGCAGTGCCTATATAGTAATTTGAATGTCTACTGGAGACACTAAGGTAAGAGAAAGAGTTCAACACCATTCAGGTTCAAGTGTTAAAAATGAGGCAAATTGTAAAGGATATAGCCACCCAAACCAGTGTTCTTTTTCACTTCTTCTGGCATCAGGATTACTCAGCTAATTCAGGACAATAGGATGGGGTGGGTTTGTTTTTTGGGTTTTTTTTTTCCTCTTCCTCCTAGAAGGTTTAGTGCTAAAATTCTGCCTCATGTTCATCAAATCCCAGCTCATTAATGCAGGTCTTTGCATCCAAAACTCAAGTACTTGGTTTCTTATTGCATTTTGATCATGTTGTAGTTTAGATGCAAAGTATCACTAGGGGAAATATTAAAGCTTTCAGGCTACCCACTCTCAAAACAAACAGTGTCGAAAGCGAGCTCCTGGAGGGATCCACATTGTATATATGTCTATATATGCCAATATATTTTCCACTAATGGATTTTTATCCTGATCAGCCAGAGAAGGAAACAGCATGAGACTGTTGGTGCTTTTTGTGTTTGCATGAATGTTGTTTGTGTTGCTGTCTGTGTTGATCTGTGTGTCTGGCCATGTGTATATCTATGTATGTGGTGTTTACTTCTATCTGTGTGCCTATTGGGAGTATATGTTCAGCCTTGATAGTGGCTGAACACGGGGACATGGAGCTGGAACAGACATAGAGCTGGAGCTGGAGCTGGAGCTGGAGCTGGAGCTGGAGCTGGAGCTGGAGCAGACTGTTGGGCTGACAGATTCTGCCACCCCTACAAAAACACAGGATAATTTAGCCTGGAAAGGACTGCAGGAGGTCTCTAGCCCAATCTCCTGCTCAAGGTAAGGTCAGCTATGAGATCAGAGCAGGTTTCTCAGGGCTTTCTCCCCTCAGATCTTGAAAATACTTCTGGGTCACTTGTTCCAAAACTTGACTATCCTTGTGGTCAAAATGTTTTTCACTATAGCAAGTCAGAGCTGTGTTCTTCCCTTTCTCTCTGCACTGGTTTTGGCTAGGACGGAGTTAATTTTCTTCACAGTAGGTGGTATAGTGCTATGTTTTGGACTTGTACTGAAAAGAGTGTTGATAACACAGGGATGTTTTAGCTATTACTGAGCATGCTTGGACAGTTTCAAGGCCTTTTCTGCCTCTTGCACTGCTCTACCAGTGAGTAGGTTGGGGATGCACAAGAAGCTGGGGGGGGACACAGCTGGGACAACTGACCTTAGCTGACTAAAGAGATATTCCATACCACATGGCATTGTGCTTAGCAATAAAAGCTCAGGGAAAGAAGGAGAAAGAGAGCATTTGGAGTTATGGTATCTGTCTTCCCAAGTAAATGTCATGTGTGATGCAGCCCTGCTTTCCTAGATACAGCTAAGCACCTGCTTGCCAATGAGAAGTAGTGAATGAATTCTTTATTTTGCTTTGCTTGAACATGCAACTTCTGTTTTACCTATTAAACTGCCTTCATCTCGACCCATGAGTTTACCTACTTTTACTCTCCTGGTTTTCTCCCTCATCCCACTTGGCAGGGAATGAGTGAGTTGCCAGGCGATGTTAAACCACTACACTCTCCCATAAGTGTTCTTAGAAGATATATTTTCAAGTTTCCTTGCAATTTTAGAATAGCATGAAGTACTTTCTAACAGATGATTACTCTGACATGTGGCCTGGTCTACCACTTGGCTATGCTAAGGATAACTAGCTAGTAAATGATATGCTGTCTGTTACGCTAGCAGAGTTTCATGTATGGTTTGGGGCTTACAGGATTAAACCACAACAGCCAATATTTCAGAGTTGCAATGAACATTCAGAACTCTTCCATATATTTGGAGTATCAGCTAAATACCAGCTTCTCACTTGCTTTACACAAGCATCCACTACCTTGACAAGTTCGATACAAATTATTGCTGGCAAAACTGTGGTCTATGCTTACAGGTTCAGATTGAGACTCTTTCCATTTGCCTTTGGTGTTTGGGGCACATAGAATCATAGAATTGTCATGGTTGTAAGGAACCTCAAAGATCATCTAGTTCCAACTCCCCTGCCATGTGCAGGGATACCTCCCGCTAGAGCAGGTTACTCAGAGCCCCATCCAGCCTGGCCTTAAAAATTTCCA
>VYZX01010498.1:4259-53527 GCA_013401335.1 Brachypteracias leptosomus
CAGTCATCTGTGTTTGGGTCTTACTTCTTTGTCCTAAAAAAATCTTATTTGAAGTGTTCATCAATGTAATCTTTTTCACTGTAACATCCTTTTCCTGTTCCATGTTTTCATGTCTGTCTACTGCAGAAAATTCAGCTTGGATGCTTCAGACCACTCTGCATCTGTTGCTGATTAATGGATGCACAGAGATGAAACAGAATCACAGTGGGTGTCAGAATAAGGGACCACAAAATCCTTTCTACTCTTGCTGCTTCTTAGCAGTCTATGAGAGAACATTTGCAGTTCTCCGGTACTGGCTTTTGAGGTAGTTGAAGCATAATTTCAAGTAATGTTTTTAAGACAGGCTCTTAACTTTTAAAAAAAAAAAAAAANCTCTCTCCAAGGAGTGAAATAAATGAAAACAAGAAAGATAATCAAAAAAGCCCAGGAAGAGGAAAAGAGAGAAAAATATCAGACCACAGACAAATTTCTGAAAGTCCAAGCAGAAGAGGGGAAAAAGAGAAGAAAAAAGACCACAAATCCAGCAGTAAAGACAGGGACACGAGAAGGAATTCGGAAAAAGACGACAAGCATAACAAAAGCAAGGCAAAGAGAAGAGCTAAATCTAGAAGCCATAGTAAAAGCCGAGAGAAATCAAAAAGTAAAGAAAGAGACTCTAAGCATAGTAGACATGATGAAAAGAGAGTAAGATCAAGAAGCAAAGAGAGAGACCATGAGAAAGGTAGAGACAAAGAAAAGCGCTATGATTCTAGAGGGAGAGATAAAGAAAGAAGTAGGAGCAAGGAGAGAAGCAAAAGGGCAGGCTCAAGAAGTAATGAACAAGACCATAGGAAGAGTAAAGACAGGGAGAAACGTAAGTCAAGAAGCAAAGAGCGTGAGCATGCTAGAGGAAAACACAGTTCCAGCAGCAGAACAAGGGATCGAAGCAAAAGCCGGGATAGGGGGAGGAGAGGAAGATCAAGGAGCAGAGACAGGGATCGCAGTAGAAGTAAAGACTATTCAAGGAATAGAGATAGAGAAACAAGAAGAAGAGGAAGATCAAGAAGCAGAGAAAGGAGAGGTACACCAGATAAATACAGAGGAAGAGAAAATAGGAGGAGGAGGGAGTCGAGCTCAGAGAGGGAGGAAAGTCAAAGCAGAAACAGAGACAGGTATTCAAATAGAGAAAGTAGAAGCTCATATAAGAGGAATGATACTGAAAGCCAAAGGAAGAGGCGTTCAAAAAGCCGTGAAAGTAGCAGTCCCGAATCCAGTAAAGATAAGAAGTCTAGTAGAGATCAGGATAGAAGCCCAGATTCAAAAAAGAGACCAAGTAGCAAAGAGAGAGAATCAAAAAAATCGTACTCACGCAGCAGTAAAGAAAAGGAAAAGACCAGATCCTCAGCAGAAAAAGAAATAAACCAAAAATCAAAGAGTCAGGAAAGAGATCATGCCCCTAGTAAGGATAAAAAGTCTGATCATGAAACAAGTCCTGGAACAGATGATGACAGGCACGGATGAGTTTGTGGACTTCATGTTTCCATTGTCTCAAAGTTTTGGAGACGTTTTGGGGAACGCCTTTTTTTAAGATGTGGACTTCAGTTTGGTCTTTTGATAATCTAAAACCTGGATCATTTGTACTGCTAAAGTTTTAATAAACTTGAAATGAAAAATGAATTATATGTGTAATAGAGTGTGCTGTGTTTAATATTTCATTGGTTTGTGTCCTCCTTGTGTGCTGGCAGCTAGAAAGGTAACTCTTATGCCGCATTTATTTTTTACCTGATGAACTTAGTTTAGCGCTAACAGTGGCTGCCTGTGAAGGAGCTTGCTCCATGTGTGAAGAAGAAAGCTGCAAGCGTGCTACATGTCACCCTAAGGCTAGGAGAGTGTTGCGAGGTGTCCCTCACTCCAGTGTAGCTATGTCTGTAATTCAGTAGGTATAAATCCTAAGAAAATCAATTTATAGAGGAAAATTATGCTGGGTTTTTTTTTTGTAATCACAAAGTGAATTCATTTAAGTAAATCTTCATTGTATTTCAGTCAGTACCAGCAGTAGAATTCATTTGTGCTGTAAGGCAGTCATCTGTGTTTGGGTCTTACTTCTTTGTCCTAAAAAAATCTTATTTGAAGTGTTCATCAATGTAATCTTTTTCACTGTAACATCCTTTTCCTGTTCCATGTTTTCATGTCTGTCTACTGCAGAAAATTCAGCTTGGATGCTTCAGACCACTCTGCATCTGTTGCTGATTAATGGATGCACAGAGATGAAACACCGACTCCTGTTTCTCTCCACCACGCCTTAATGTGATAAAGAGGAGGAGGTTAGCTGAGGTTGGCTTGTGTTGCTGCAGGAGTGCCCGCATGTGTGTGATCACCAGAGAGCAGCCTGTGTGTGATAACTTAAAGCAGTGGGCTGAGAGGAGGATGGGTTTGGATAGATCTCCCAACAGTCCTTTGAACTATTCACACCAAAGCTAGCAAGTCTTGAAATCCCTGAGAAGTGACAAGTGTTAATGTAAAGCTGTGTCAAAGCAAAACAGTGTTTCAATAGTTGATTTTTTGGCAGATCTCTGAATGTATGACATAACTTGTTCTTGCTGTCTTTGTTGTGCATTGGTCAACGTTTTTGCTATAACCCACATTGTGATCAGGGTGTGCCTACAGCAGAATTGCTGAAACTTGGTTAAACATTGTGATTTGGGCAGTTGTTATGCTAAAAGAAAGCAAATACTTGTGTCTTGAAAACAAAAGAAAATACAGGATTGTGAACAACATAAGCAACCTATTTAAGGGAAGAAAAGTAGAAGCGTGTAGTACTTCTTTAGCAAAGTAGTTAGTGGAGCTGATTTGGCTGTCAGCTTCCCCTCCCTTGTGTTTCAGTATGGATTTTGCATTGCAGGGGTCATTTCATGCAGAATGTGGTAAAGATGTTTTCCAAGCCTGGATGCGGGTGGATGATACAGCTGTTACTTAAGAGAGCTTGTAGGAGTGAACCAAAGACCTGTAGAGTGGGCCTGTTCTATGTGAAGCCTCTCTGTATGACTTGGGGGAAGTTGTAGTCCTATTTTGGAGGACTGTAGTAAGAAAAAGCTCAGAAGTCAGGATTGAGAGAATTGTATGGCAGCTCAAAGGCTTCCTCAGCACATTTACCCTGTGCTATGCATGCCACGTGCATCAGTCTTCTGTAAAAACTGTCTGTGGTGTTCTCCCATTATTTTTTATGGAGCTGACACACAAGCAAAGTGTTGCTGAAGAAGTGTGTTTGCACTGCTGAGAATATTCTTGCCAGTGCCACTGAAGCTCATCTAAGCATGCAAACAAAAAAAAGCCTCAACTCTATTGACTCTGCTGTAGGAGGGGAGGGGGGGAAGGTACAAGCAGTCAAGAATAAGGCAACCCACAGGATTGTTATAAAATTGTTTAAAAATGTTACAAAGTCTTTAATTTAAAATCTTAAAATGGAGATTATATCCAGTCAAAAGATGTACTTACTTACCCTTTCATACAGAATTTTTTTCTTTTAAGTTCGGAAAATTGTTTGTACAATATCAACCAGTTCTTTCATAGCACATTAAAAAATCCTCTGGGTTGGTGACACAAAGCTCATTTTCTTGTTTTTAATGTACTTTGTAGGAAATTGGTTACTCCTAACAGCACATGGTGGGATACACTTATTTTCTCAATAAGCATATGCCTTGCCTGTATCATATTTCATGGTAAATTCTGTTAGTGCCAATCACTTTGTTTAAACTGAAACAAAACAATTTTGCAGTCTTGTGAGAGGGAGGAATTGCCACATTTGTGTGTGTGTTTATCGAACTGGAAATTGAGGACACTGAGAAAAGTTCAGTGTGACTGAAGTACAGTCCCATGGACAGCAAGGTGTCCCCAAGCATCAGTGAGCTCTTGCTGCCTTGTGAGGCCCTGACTCCTGCTCTTGCTGTCTTGGATCCGTTTCTTCCCTCGATGGCAGAGCTTACCTGTTGCCAGCCTCACAGTAACCGCCCTGTGCTGGAGTCACAGTGTCACTCAGTGCCATCTTTGGCAGCTGTGTCACAGGTCGTTGGCTTTTGGCTTAGAGAACTGAACTGGAAGCGTGTTGGAAAGCAGTAGCTTGTGTACCAGAGGTTAACAGAACAATGCTCATAGTGTTTCCTTGCGAATGGGGAAAAAAGTAGTACATTTATTGGACAGCTTTTTCTGTCAGTACCCCAGAACTGACCTTACTCCAGAGAATTGTGAAACTCGGGACTCAAGTTAAATGAGGGCAGGGAGTACTGGGCTAACTTTGTTGGTATACGTTTAAGTGTATGTACAGGCTTGAAATAATTTCCCAAGGTTGGACATGCATTCTCTGTTTTGTTGACAATAGATACTGACATTTTATTAATACCATACAGCCTATGTATACATAGAATGCTGAATTTAGCTTTGGCAGTAGCTTTCCAAACTTTATCAGAAAGAGACTGTCATTTGATGTTGGATTTTCTGGGTACTGCCATCAACTCGAAAGCACAAGTTCTTACTGAGGGTGGGTGAATATAATGGAAAAGTTGTGTAGACACTATTGCCTGTAAAAGATGTGTTGCTGTCTGCTAATTCTTTGATACAGCCATAGTATTTCAGTTGTTGCTTTGGTTTTGTTTGGCAGTTTTTGGGATGGTTTTTTTTAAGAAAAAAGGGTATGGTTACATTTTAACCCTCTGTTCTATCCATTTGTCAAAATTTTAACCTAAGCTTCTCACTTGCTAGTTGAAATCTCACGCTACAGACTCTTCTTGCAGTGGTCTTTGTCAGATGCCTTGAAGAATTTGCAGTGATCCCCTAACAATGTCTAATTTGTAATGGTGTCAGTCTGGCAGTGGATTTTAGATTATTGTAAACGTAAAAGAAGTCGTCCTTTAGCCACCTTTCCTGGAACTGTTAATTTATTGTTGATTTATTGAAGCAAATAAAGTATTTTTGGACACACTTTCTAGGGGCATTGTAGACTCCTTGCTTGTCTGATTGACAAAAATGTATATCCCTGTTTTTAGGACTTTCCTTATAACAGAAAACCTAGAGATATACATACTATGGTTTATCAAAGACCTCTCTTTTAAATCATCTACATAAGTCTTTCTCCTCAGTACTTGAGGAACAACTTTATAAGAAGAGACAGTAGTATTTTAGCAGCAGCCGTGAGTTAATTTGAGGTGTTTTTTGGTCAGCTTAACCTGGAGGATACCAAGTGACGAAATTAATCTTCATACTTCTAGAATCAATGTGATAGAAATATAAAGAACTGTTACTTGCACTTCACTTCTGTTGCTGAAAATAGTAATTTTCCTAATGGAGTATTTAACTAAATTATTCAAGAAAGTGCATATCAGAAAGTCTGTGAACTCTGCATTTTGCAAAATTTGGATTTGGTATAATTCTGCAGTTGCCTAGCATAAAATTTTAGCTTCCTATCTTGTTGCATATGTACTTCTAGTGTAATTCTTACTCTTGAACAATTCATGTAATTAGGAACGCCGTTCTAACAAAATTCGTGTTGTGTAAAAGCTTTTTTAAAAAGCTATTGTACCAAAGTAAGTTTTCTAATTCTAGTATGAAATTTCACAAAAGGAATAGCAGTAATAAATATAAAAGTGGTGAGTTTAGTAAAACTACATAAAGGTAAAGGTACATTTTGTTAAAGAATAAAATTAGTGTCCTTCCTTAATGAAATCATTGCTCGAATGAAACAAACAGGACAGTTAACATGAGTAAGTTCAGATAACAGACCTAAAACTGCTAAATATGCATATGAATGGTCTAAAATTTATATTTGTATTCATAAAAGGACTAAATAAACTGAACTAATGCAGCACCCTGACTTTGAATTGAAATTTTGCAATATGCAAAGCACTTGAGGAAACTTTGGCAGGAAGATAGACATTTATATATATCCTGTACCTATCCCTAGAACTGTATATAAGCAGCAGCCAGTGTGTAGCTTCAGCCATATCTGCTAATGAAAACAATAGTTGAAAGGACTGGAGAGAAGTTAGGCCTATTAGTTTATGATCAGTGGTAAGAGGAACTAGCTGGTAAGTGGTTTCCTTCACCAGCTGAAAGAATGGTGGTTACAGGATACAGGCAGTATTGTGCATGTAGCATTCAGCAGAGTATTTGGAAATCTCAGTCTTTTGGGTATTTTGTAATTTATAGTTCTCAACTGGGAAGATGATCCAGTTGTCAGCTGGGAGAACAGGTTCTTTATCTGAAAGGTACAACTTGCGTATTAAAGTACTTCTCAGAAATAAGTGCTTTTTTTGATGTAATTGTTAGTGTATTCCATATGTCCTGCAGCATTACTGTCTTCTGTAGTTAGGACTTAGAAGTAAATATTACTCTACGGTGCAGCCGGGGTGTAAATGTGCTTGTGAGCCTCCAACCTCCAGCCTTTTACAGCAGTTTGTGCAGATTCACAAGGTATGGGGATTTGATGTCAGGACATTACTTCTTCAGTTAAACCAGGATCTAGACCTTTTTACTGACAATGTGAACAATCAGACTTTTATCCCATGCTAAATTGGATGGTGTACAGTTGGAGATGGAATTAGACTGACAAATGACAATTTATTCACTATCTATATATCGTAACATATATAAAAATGGAGCCATGTAATGAAACTGATGTAGGGTCTCATCACTAATGTTGTTGCTAGTTGCAAACTTTGATCTTGTACTTACACAAATACAGAGTCTTTTGTGCATGTGTGAAGCAGAACAGTTCTTGCTAGTTGCAGAACTACCTGTCTGATGATGTGAATTTGTAAGTAGTGGCAGGACAGCTACACCCTACGCCCCTATCCCAACCTGGCTGTGCTGGCAGCAGAGGGCTTAGGAGAAAGCAGGAAAGTGTTTTTCCCATTCCCTACATTCAGTTTAGAAACTCGAGTGCTGGATGCACACAGTTTGCTGGGGACATCTCTTTCCCTTAAAGACTCAGCCAGTGACACAACTTTCTCGACAGTACCCCTGTCTTCCATTGTGTTCTCCAAGTAAAAGTAGAAAACTGTCACAAAACATTAATCTTATTGTTAAAGGCAGATGTTTTAAACAGCTTACTCAATTTTACTACTTGCTCAGTAAGAATTCAAACACAAGGTTTGAGTTAAGCCAGAGGCCCAGCAATACTTGAGTACAGTACATGTGAACTGACAGTTTACTTTTGCTTGTTACCTCTTGACTTCCTAGAAAGTGAATCTACTGCTTTGTTCCCTAATAAAACTAGAGTAGTTACAGGTACAGCTGCAAGCTCTGATGGTAGCTGTGGTACTTGTTTCCTGAGCTGAAGTTGGGTATAGGCAGGGCCTGGCAAATAACACGCCTTGGAGCGTGCCCCAGCGTTGGCTTCAGCTGCTGGGCACTGATAGGTTTGGCAAGTGCACAGAACTTTTAAGGAGAGGGGCTTGCTTCTTGTTCCTCAGTGGATATTTGTAGTTGTCAGTAGAGATGGGTTTAACCAATTAGAGGGCAGGTTTGAATCACTTATGTATCCACATAGGTATCTACATCTTGATGCCAAAGGCCACAATACATCAAAACAAAAGGAAGCTTGATGGTAGTGGTGGCAGTGCAGGAGTGTAAAGGAAATGACCACACACATTACAAGTTCAACAAAGCCTAAACCACAGCTTCATTTATTTTACATAGAAAGGAAATAGTTTAAGGTAACTCCAAAGAAGATCCATCATTTGGCTTGTCACACCTCTGACCTTCACTTCAACTCCCTCTGAAGTCTTAGCCTTCAGAGATGAGGGTTTGAATTTTGATAATTTTTTTTTGAGAGAGCTATTTATAAGTAGTGTATTTTCCATCTCCCAAAGATGCACTGCCTGAACAAGGAGGAAGATGACAGGCTAGTTACAGCACTATTCCAGTCCAGAGATACCAGAAAGGCACAAGCTAGTAACAGGCATCTGAAAGATTTTAGCTATTGGAACAGAACAAGTTATTTGACCTAACAAGCCAGTAAGCTTAATTTTTTTTTTTTTTTTTTTTTTTCCAGGAGCCTACAGCCAGTCTGTACTGGGACATGAAAATGTCCATCCTTAATAGTGCCATGGTACCAACTCTTCTGCTCATGGGTAGTTTGTTTCCAGGTAGGTGTCCTCTTCAAAATTCCTCAGAGATGAGCAGTAGCAAAGACTGTAATGTTACAAGAACTTGAACAGAACTGGTAACTCCAACCTGGAACACTACTCAACAGTGAAGAGCTGCACAGTAAGCTAACTCAATTTCCCATAGGATATGAGGCATTTTAGAAACCTCTCTTCTATTTCCTAGGTAGGAGGTGTATTAGATCCATGACAACAGTACTGTCTTACCATAGCCACGCAGGTGCCAGTTGTGTTACTGTTGGGAGAATGCCATGTTAGACCTTGCAGGCCCACACGTCCAGACTGAAGTTGTTGCTGTACTGATAGAGCTCGGTGGCAGTTCAGAAAAAATGCAGTTTGATTTAAGATTTCTGTTTCAGTCCCTCTGAGGGTTGTCTTGCAGTTCTGAAGTCTTGGCCTTCTAATAAGGCCAGTACCTATTATGTTTCTCATCTGCTACAAGCTCCTGAAGCAGCACACCATCTGAAAGGGTGCTTTGTTGAGCAAAAACAGTAATGAAAGTTTACTAGTTGAATTACTTCTCATTCTGACTTGCTAACTATTAATTAAAACTTCTGCTAAATAACTAATACAAGTAGTGCTATTAGGCATTACATTAAAGGTACCTCTCAAATAGCAGATTCTTCTAGCCCAGCAATTTCCCTTCTTATCACCTGCAGTTGATATCCCTGTATTTTGTTGCTATCTTTAAAGCGTAGCTGGAAAGGACCTTTGGTGGTCAGCTAGACCAACCTCCTGCCTTAAAGCCTTCACAGGTGGCAGTTCCACCACCAATGGCCATTCTGATCAAATGTCATCACACTATGCTCCTGGTGAAGCAGGTTTTCCTGACTACTCAGCCTGATGTCCCACATCACAATTTGTTTTATCAGTCACCTGACTGCTGAGAAGAGTTTAGCTCTGCTGCATTTGTAACTACCCTTCAAGTAGCTGCAGGCTGTTAATTGGGTCACTCCTTAGTCTCCTCACTGCAGACTGAATGAGGCCAACTTTCTCTGTTTATTTCTCATCTCAGTCAGTTCAATAACTTTCAACTGCTGCTTTTTGCACAAGGAGCTGTTCTCTTAGCCTATTTCCTGTCTTCACATTTTCTTCAGTATATCATAAACAAACCAATTTTAGTCTTCTGGATTATTCCTGCAAGCAGCTTTCCATTCTTGCCTTTCACGTAGGATAACTGTAAAAGACAATGAAATGTTACCAAAATGCTTTGTCACTGAAAAATTTTAGAACCTCAAGTATTTCTTCATGTTCCTGAAACATTTGAGGGGTTGATTTGGGGTTTATTTTGCCTATTTTTATAGAGGATTACTAAGCAGTGTTAGTCATTTAAAGCAAGCACACAAAGCAGGCACATCTCAATGGAACAGTGACATCATGATTCATGCTGCGTTTTTCTCATGCTGAATTTGGGTAGCTAAGTCTTTAGCCAATGTACTTTAAAATTACACAAGATTCCTCCTCTGCTCTAGGTGTACTGAAGGGAGGAGTTGTTTTCTGGTACTTAAGTTTGGTATTTCTGTAGGTGTTCAAAGAGGGGTGTGAGCCCCATGGAAGCAGGCTGTAGACTTCAACTGCAGACATACATCATCTGCAGAACAGGGTCATTCTTGAAGCTGAGTAAGAAATGAGGCTGCCATCCCACCGTGCTGCTTGTTGCTGAGAGGAGGGTAAACTGAAACCCACTGAACTCACCAATCGCACAGTGGTGTGCATATGCAAATATGCACTTCAGGGATGCACCTGGAGCACTGTCAAGTTCTGCAGATTTCAGGATCACTTCTGCTGTAGTCGATGCTTCTTTTCAAGGCTCCAGCTTCTCAGTCAAAATACTTTATTAGAATTTTCCATTCTTTCTGTGTGCTGAAAAATGCTTGAAGTAGTAAAAGGAACACTGGCTCAGAGAGAAGGGAAATAAACTTTTCATTAGTGAACTAAGAAAAAAACATATTTAGAGACAATTTCACAAGTTAATTGTCACGTACTGTTTCTAAATATATAATTTCCAAAACAAATTACTCCAAGATAATTGGAAAGAATGGTGTGACTTCTAGTTGATAATACAGCAATGTTAGCATTTTAGTTTAGGTCAGAAGTTTGGGGGTTTTTTTTGAAGCTCCCGATTGTCCCCACTTACTGTGTTTTGGTTCATATAACAGAGCAATCACAAACTGGACCTTCTGGATGAAACAAACAGGAAAATTTGCTCCAACCACTGATGGGCGTTCAGCCCTGCCACCAGGCTAGAAGTATTCTGGGCAAAACCTCTGAAACACCTGCATCATGGGCGTCAAGTTCTCAGCAGCAACTTTCTCACTCGGCAAAGGAGCCCCTGGTGGGGCGACACTAAAGGACATGGGTACAGAGTCAGTCAGCTCCACCCAGCCATGTCCTGCTGTCCAAAACCTGCACAGTAGTCAACACCACAGCAGGACTGACCGTGACAACACCTGGATCTGTGCTGGCTCTGAGCACAGCTCTTGGCCCTGCCTCAAGGCAGGCCGTTTTGGGGCATGCAAGCTGTTGCCACCCCTGCACAATGCCAAGTGTTTGCTCAGTCCCTGAGCAAGCTGAAGGCTCACATACATTTGGCAGGAGGAACACGGATGGTGTTACATCAACCATCCTTCCCTACTCCCTCTTTTTGTTTTTAAATACTGCACATGTATACACTCCACCTCTCTTGCAGTTGCCCTAGTTAGGAAGCCCACATCTTGTTCCCTCCTTGGATGCCTGGAGAATAGAATAAAAATTACATCCAGTAATGGCACTGATTCAAGTACTCATTGTCTTTATTGCTGAAATACTCGATCCCTATGAAAAGCAGCTTCTCTCTGAGCATTGTAGTCCAAATCTGCTTGCTTTTCCTGCTGTTTTTTTGCCTGCTTTTCAGCCTTATGAAAAAAGGGGTGTTAGCTGACAGTCAAATATCATCCCTCCCCACTTCTCTCCCCTGCCATAATACTCCCCCCCTGGCCCTCCCAAAATATAAGGCACAAGGCATTTTGTAATCACATAGAAATGCCAGTATGAGTACATATGGCTTTTATTTTTTATTGCATATACAAAGTTGGGGGCAAATGGGGTAAGATTTGGATAACTAAGGTGAGAAGGAGCATGGGGGAAAAGGCGAGTAGGGTTGCAGTGGGAATTCTCTCCTCTTACTCTCATATGTCAATGAATCATACCAGTACCTCCAGCTTCCCTGCTCAAGCAGGCACGAGGAGGGAAACAGTAGGTGTGCTAAGTCGGTTTAAAACTAATTTTCCAAACATCTCCAATTGTAAAGGAAAAGACAAGTTAAAAAAGATACTGTCATGTTTGGACTCAGGCTATTCCCTCTTCCTAACAGGGCAACAGGCTTAAAACAGAGCAGGTACAAGGAACCTAAAGCCAGTTCTCAAGTCAAGGACTATCTCTCCTTGCTGTCTATAGCAGACTTTTTCCATCATAGACCAGTCAAAGCTCAGATGCCATGTTACCTTCCAAAAGGCCTCTCTCAAAAGCACAGAGGAAAGACGTGGCCTGCAGCTGGCAAGGTAGGCATGTGGTCCAATGCTACTGAAGCTGTCAGCAAACCTCCTGTTGCCAGTAGGCCTATTTATTTGAGTGCTTAATACATCCATTTCACTCCAGGCAGCCAAGGTGAACAAGCATTTTTGATTCTGTTTTCCTGTTACCTGCATGATGCAGCCTCTGGCATTCAAGTTTTTCCACCTGTTCCTTTTCCATTGCTCTCTGAATTTCCAATTGGTACAATTCGTTCAGTCTCTGTATTTGTTCCCCTTCTCTTTTTTCTTCTGGCTTGGCCAGATCTGCCTTTGTTCCTTATTCTGAATCAGAAAAAAGAATTGAATAAATATGGGCTAGGGACCTCGTGAAGTAATGAAAAGGTACAGGTTCTGCACATCTACAGGTACTTGTAACAGTAAACAACCTGATACTTTGAAGTGAAAGTAGAATGTCAGAGATCAAAAACAGGTTCATGCTTTTCAAAAGGTAGCTGCAAATTCTTTGGCCAAAGCTCAGTCTTAGCGCAAGGGTGCTTGTTAAGCCTATACTAGCAAAAGCAAACATGACCAGTGTATGGACTGGAATATTAGACTGAACTTGGTTAGCCTGTTTAATTTAGCCCAGTACAAGCTGGACCTTTGCCAGCTAGCTGCCTTCCAAGCAGTGTTACGGTGCTGTGCAAGACATGGCCAGGGTCAGCAGCCTGTGCTAGCTGGATGTGGGGATGACTCTGGCCTGGGGGAAGCAGTAATAATAGAGGTTTGCCTTAGGGGGACAAGTGGCTTGCTCAAAGTGCTGAAATACAGCCAGCCTTGTTTATAAGGACAGATATAGCCCCTGGAAGCAAGAGACGTTTCTGAAGCTGGAGACTTGAGTTATGGAGGAACCTCAGGGCGAGGGGAGGTGACAGATTTTCAACGTGACCACAGAGCAGAGAGGATCAGAAACAACGGATTGAAAGAATCGAGCCGAGCGGCCCCAGGCACGGCACCTGCAGGGCCCCGGCGGGGCTGGCCCTGAACAACCGTCCGCGCCCCGCGGGTGCTGCTAGCACGGAGCTGGCCACGGGGAGGCTGTTTCAATCTCAATCCCACGCCCCGCCACTCCCGAAGGTCCCGCCGCCGCCGGGCAGACCCGCGGGACTCTCCGCGCCAGCTGCTCCGGGGCAAGGTCCGGCGGCCCCGATAACTGTCGCCTCCCGGCGGGCTACGGCCGCCCCTCAAAGTCCATCGTCGGTATTTCCGCCGCGGGCCGGACCCACGCCCAGCATCCGCCTCCCCGGGAAGCGGCAACATCTACCGAGAGAGAGGGACGGTGAGGGCTCGGCTGTCGTGGGGAGCCTCTTTCTTCCACCCCCAGAGCAAGAGCAAAGGCCACCGCGACGAGCAGCGCCCGGCCCTGGCAGGGAGGACGGCCTTACCCAGCGGCGGGAACGGCTGCGGAGGGACACGGGAGGACTAGGCAGCACCGATGCTCTTACACAGCTCCGCTCCGCCCTGGGGAGCGCCGCCCGCTCGTTTAGGGCGGGAAGGCTTGTCCGAGCGCTGCTGCTGAGGCATCCCCCTCACCTTCCCAGGTTCGGCCCGGGCGGTTGACCCGGTCTGAGCAGCGGCCGTCACCGCAGAGACCCCGGCCCGGCCGCACGGGTGCGGAAGCCGCCCTTCTCTGCAGCCGGTCCGTGAAACACCCGTTTCCCTGTATCTAGCCCGTACCGGTAAGAGGCGGTGACGCGGCCTCTGTCTCTCTGCTCCCACCTCGGCGGGTTTCTCCCCGCCGGGCCGCCATGCTCTGCGCTGTGGCCTTCGGGCTCGGCCTCGCGTAAGCTCCATGACGCTGGGCCTGCCTGTCGCTGAGGTTGCGGGAGACTCACCCTTCGCAGTTACCTGACCTTAACAGGTGGCCCCCAGGGGGTGTTTTGCCGGAGGAAAGCCCTTGGCGGCCCTGGGAGTTGGATGAGGAGGTCAGGCCTCCCCCTTAAAGTTCTTCCTTTGCCCTGCCTTGAAGAGACGCCTCGAGGAGGTGACAGCCGCCCTCGGAAAGGAACACATTCACCTTGCACCCAGCGGTTTTACCCTGTAGGGGAGGTAAAATCAGCTCCACGTGGCCCTCAGCCTGCAGGAAGGATCTCGCCTCCTGGGTAGCCTCACGTCATGCTCAAAGTCTTGGGCTTTCTTGATGTTATTTGCTATTGGAAGCCAGGCTTAGAAACTTGAATGCACACAAAAGACCCACCCATTTTCTAAACGAAAATATTGACAAGCATCCATTGTAACTCTACTAATTTTTATTGTTTAGAACTCGTGTCACTTTCTAGTTTGGCCAATAGAGTTGGGCAGCTGGGGGGCTGGAACTGAAGGTTGTGTGCAACAAAGCAAGGCTTCAAGTTTCTTGGGCTTTGTTTCCAGAGAGCTCTAGAATAGGATGGTACCCTGTTTAGACCCCAGGTTGCTGGTGGAAGAAGTCATTACAGGAAACCCTGACTATGTTCAAGGCAGGAACATGATTGTAAAATTTCAGCAAAGAAACTAAGCTTAAGGAGCAAGATGTGTGTGTGACGTGGGTGTTGGAGAGTAAGTCAGCTGAGGAATCTGAGAAATAGTTTTAGATCTGGATCTGTTCACCGCAGATTAGATCATTGTTAATGTTTTTGAATGAACAGTCCCAACTAAGTTGTCTCTTGTTGCCATGCTCTTTTTGTAGTAGCTATTTACAGCTATATTGGGACCTGTTTGCCTCCTAGGTGTCTTTTTAAGTGCTGTGATCAAATCACATTCCTATTTTCATAAAACTAATTTATAGCATGACATTTGTTTTACAGAGGTAGCTGCAAAATGCTATAAAACCTGCAGTACCATAACTATTCTAATTTTCACATGTATGAGGTTTGTTTTGTTTCCCCTGTAGATTCTGTGAAGTTGTGTTGTTTTGTTTTCTTTATGAGGAATACTTAACTGGAAGTAGGCTAGTGAAAAGTGTGACCTTTTGCCTGAAACACCTGGGATGGTTATTTTTAATATTTTTTTTTTATAACGAATAATAAAAACAGTAATGGTGAGCTTTTGGCTAGAATGAGTTACATTGATGGTCAGTTATCCATCATGCATTGCTCTCTCAAGTTTAATAAATGAACTTTCATGAAAAACAAGCTGGGATTTTTGAGAATATAACCAGTTCTCTAACAATCTTTTTTTTTTTTTCAAATGCACTTCCAGATTCATAGTATATATTTGTTGTTGACCATTTACAGTTTAACTCTGCCAGTAAGGTTCAAAAAGATTTTTTTTTAACTAAATGAAATCTGCTTCTGCCTTTCCTTGCTGGACAGTTTCAATGTTATTTCATGTTTTTAACTTCTTGAGCAGTAGTACAACTACAACAAGGTAACTGGGTCCCAGCACCATCCTGTGCTTAAAAACTAGTATTTATTCCTTATGGTCCATTGGAAAATGGCCTGTGTCCAAGTCCTCTTCCATCTTTGGATGCTTTGAGAAGAGGATAAAGATGATGTGTAGTCTTGGACTCTGATTCAATTACTTGCTTTGCATAGCTCTGAAATTCACGCTCCTTACAAAGTGCAATAGCCTCTGTCCGAGCATCGTAGTCCAAGTCTGCTTGCTTTTCCTGCTGTCTTTTTGCCTGCTTTTCAGCCTGGTGAGGAGAAGGTAATTAAAAACCTTAGTATTTCTTTCACAATAAAACTATCCCTTAAAACTTAGGTAGGGTAAAAGCTTACAGGAGATCTGCAGTGGTGTTAGTTGATATTTATCAAATATCATGCCTCCCCACATCTCTCCCCTGCCCTTCCTTTCCCCCTACCTCCACTCTGCAAAAAGGGTACATAGAATAGCTGAGTGAACATCAGCATTAGCTGCTGCTCCTTGGTGACTCGCCCAGAAGATAAAAGAGGGCAGCACTAAAGGCACAGGACTGGATGTGATCTGTCATTGCAAACTGGCCTTGACTTGCACCACTGCTCTGAAAGGGGGCTGGTCCCCAACACAGCATATATGGAGCATATGCAATTAAAAAAACCCAACACAACAAAACAACAAACAAAAAAACTCAAACAAAACATGTTAAGCTTCTTCTCTTCCTATCAGGTAGGAGCTAGTGCTGTTGGTTTAGATGTGTGTGTCTTTCTGAAGGGGCTGACATGGTACAGCTCTTCTATTTACCATTTGCTGGATCTGAATTTTCTGTACTTCCATGTTTGCTTCACGTTTTCTTTGTTTCTTCGCTTTTTCCATTTCCTGGTAGATGTGGTTCTCTTGCATTAATGCCTGATGTTCTTTTTTATCCTCTTCTTTTTTGTCTCTCTCCTTTTCTGCTTTCATCTTCATCTGTATTTTACAAAATACACAAGAAAAGTTAACCCAGGAGCTGGCCTGCTAGGCTGGAAGTCATATCTTTTGGCAGAAGCAGCCCTGTATCAACACTCTGATAAGCACCATTGTTGTGGCCGGCCAATGTCCAAGCCCACGGTTTTCAGCAGATGTGAGCCCAGCACAGAAGCCAGAGAGGGAAAGAGGACACCACGAAAGATGTGAGCAGCCCTGGCGAAGCGTGCTGCTGCACAGCACCTGAGCCACCAGCTGTGATCTGGGCCAGGCTCCTTGGTTAGGGTAAGCAGGAGTAAGAACAGTCCAGGGTTCTTACCACAGTGGCTCTGTGTTCAGCGATAGATTCAATGGCTGCCTTTTGTTTTGCTTCCTTCTCTTTGTATTTTTTTTCTTGTTCAGCTTCTTTTCTTGCAATGTCTCTAGCAAGACGATCATCTTCTCTCTTTAATGCCTCACTCATTTGTTCAGCTAATTGGGTAACAATTTTGTCCTGATGTTCCTGCATTAATCTGCAGAAGAACATGAGCTACCATAACATACCAGGGTACACACCTCGGTCTACATGAAGCATTACTGCTACCAAGCTCAGCCATCCTGCTTCTAGGTTTCTGTTCTCTTGCCACACAGGCTGGCCCACCCACCCACCTCCTTGATTTCCTTGTGTTCCTCCTGCTTTAGTTTTCAAAAATTATCTGATTTAGCGAATAAATGTATTCTTGTAACATTACCTTTCTTTTGCAATAATGAGCTAGATTACTTGGTGAGGAGTTTACCTATCATCTTGCCATCAGGGGAAAAATGTTGGGAGTATTGGCCAGAAGCGGGACGAGAAGGAAACTCTTTAGATTGGCTCAGTGATCATCCTGCTGTACCCTTAATGTTAAATTGATAAACCATCTTCCCTTAATAATCACCCAATGTAATTAATTAATATAGGTGCCTAGTTAGGAAGTCAAATTATTTTTCTTGATGTGACTTGGGGAAATATAGCCTATGCCCAAAAATACTTTCATCAAGGATTTTAATTATCTTTAATTGTTGAGGCTTGGCAGGCCCTATGGAAAATCACTGTTCCCAACACACTGGTGTAGAGCTTTGCACTTCCATAAGTCTTTGTACTTTGAAGGGTGGAGAGATTGTTCCCCCCTACACCTGTTACTAGGGAACATGTGAAAGAAATTCCTTTTTCTTCTGAATTCCCTACTCTCCCTATCAGTAGAATTTAATTTTCAGAGTAAATGTGGTTTCTGTTACATCATCAGTCTGAAAGATTTGAAAATGACTAGAGCATAATTTTTAGTTTATTCACAATTTGTACTTTGTACCTACCTGCGCATTTCAGCTTCTTTCTTTTTTATCAGCTTGGCAATAGTTTCCTTGGCTTTAAAATGGGCTTTAATCCAACGGTCTTCTTCCATTTGTTTTTGTTCCTCCAGTGCTTTGATTATTTTCTGGTCAGCAACATGCTCCTGCATGGGCAAAACAGTCCTAATGTAACAGATGAAGTTTAGAAGCAGCTTGAAAGAATCACTCTCTATTCTGTCTCTTCATATTTCTTTCAAAGAGAGAAGAGAGGAAGAGGATTCTTAGTACTTCCATTTACTTCTGCCTCTCTGTTCAAACATGCATGAAGAGGAGACAGACTGGAGGAAGGAGAAGGGGAATTGCACATCAAGCAGTTGCTTCTCCAGCCCATTACAGGAGCAAATTGCTGTGGAGTTCAGTGAGCATCATCCCTTGCTCTCATTCACACAGGTGGGAGAGGGCAATGTTGGGAGGTACAGAACTGTGAAACCCCCACCCACACATATGCAGATGGTGCTGCTCCTGGCCCACCTCATCCAAAACTATCCCAGTCTAAGAGCTTAATCCACATCAGAGCTGAAGAGGAGTTTTCTACACTTTTACGTAGAAAACCAACTGTCTTTTGCATGCTAGCCAGAACTGTTCTAAGGAGTTTCTAGTTTGCATTTAGCAAGATGCCTTCAAAGATGAACAGAGGCAGCAGGTCTTGATTAAATTTTAAAACCTCTCCAATCGTAAAGGAAAAGTCAAGTTAAAAAGATACTGTTATGTACAGTCTCAGGCTATTCTCTCTTCCTAACAAATGAAAATGGGTTTAAACCAGCAAGTATGTGGAACTTAAATCCAGTTCTCAAGTCATGGGGGATATTCCTCAAAGTCTATAAGAGACTTTTTAATCGTAGACCAGTCAAATTGTGAGGGGCCAATATTCCTTCAGGCAAGAGAAGGGAACTGCCTCCAAGAGGCCTTTCTCAAAAGCACAAAGGGAAGACATGGCCTGCAGCTGGCAAGTTAGGCATGTGGTCCAATGCTACTGAAGCTGTCAGCAAACCTCCTGTTGCCAATAGGCCCATTTAGATACATGAATGCTATTGTTTCATTCGAGGCAGACAAGAAGCATTTTAAACTTTGCTTTCCTTTTACTTACATGATACAGTCTCTGGCGTTCAGCCTTTTCCTCCTGTTCCTTTTCCATTGCTCTCTGAATTTCCAATTGGTACAATTCGTTCAGTCTCTGTATTTGTTCCCCTTTTCTTTTGTCTTCTAGCTTGGCCAGATCTGCTTGATGCTTGTGCTCCTTTATTCTGAATCGGAAAAAGGAGTTGAATAAATGGGCTAGGGACATCATGAAGTAATGAACAGATACAGGTTCTGCATAACTGCAGGTACCTTGCACTGAAGAGTCTGATACTTTGAACTGAAGGTGGGTAGAATATCAGAGGTGAAAAATAGCATCATCCTTTATAATGGTAGCCTTCAGTCTTCTGACTAGAAAAGAGCTACATGGTATGCTCACAGCTTACGGTCTAGCGGTAAGAAGTTTTATCTGGATGACTCATTAGCACTATCACATTCACAATGTTGTGGCCTATCTCTGCAGCATCCTCAGCGAAGAGGATGTCTCCCGTATGTCCCACCTATCTATGCTTCTCCTTCTGGGCATGCAGGCAATAGTTATGTTGGTAGTGTTCTATACTAAGTTCTCGAGAATTTATGCATTGGACCCAGAATATGTGAGACAAGACTTTGAACCCTTCCTCTGCCTCAGGGAATTTGATTCCTTCCATCATACCACCAAGGCCATTCCTATAAATAGCACTGGGGACCCCTCCTTAAGGTTTCTGGAAGAGTGGAGAGAAAGAATGGGGGTGGCAGTGGTGCATTCTCTGAAATCTAGTTATGGGTAAACTGAAAATCTGGCTTAACGCTTTCCTTTTCTGGAAAAGAAACCCGAGTTAAAATACACTTTCAAGTAACAACTTTTGAATAGTGATTTGGCTAGAACCAATTGATGCCTGGCTGGAGGTGGTTTTACCTGGGGACTGTTGGCAGCTAAACGACACTGGCTATCACAGCTTTTTCCCTTTGTGCAAGGTCTTTTGTGGCACCCAGTGTTTTTCTTTTAAAGTGTTGCATTTGTAAGTTTCTGTAAAAAATCTTATAGGATGTGCTTGTGAGGAGAGAGGTTAAGTAAATAATAAAGTAGGGTTACTTTTGATCATTACTTACTGTTCTAGCTGATCTCTGCGTAGTGCCAGTTGGTTCATGTAACGCTGATGTTCTTTTTCTTGCTCCCTGAGAATTGCTTCTTTACATTCACGTTCCTTTCCTTCATCCTTCTTTTTGTTAACATCTGACTTTAACTTTTTTAATTCAACTTGAGCATCTCTTTCTTTTAGGACCTCAGAAAGTAGAAGTGCACTCTGCAAGACAATGTTTAAAGTAATTTATCTGCAAACACTTCTGAACATGCATTCAGTACAATTTCAATTTTAAAATTACAAGTTGTCAACAGACATGTAACCCTTTCACTCTCTCGTTGCGATAGTATAGGTAGGTTTTTGCGCGATCAACAGCCTCCTTCCGTTTTGCTGCTTGGAACTGGGCTTCTTCCAAATCAAGCAACTTTCTTTCCTCCTCTTCCCTTTCTTCACGTAATTTTTTGGCTTTAAGTTTCCTTTGTGCCAGGCCCTACAGTGCAGATAAAATTAGAAATCACATTTAAAGGCTATGGATTAAAAACATATAAACCATTGTGAATGTCTGTGGTTTTTAAAATTTTTTATTTTAGCTTTAATTAAAAAAAAAAAAAAAGATGTTAGATATTACAGGTATTTAAATGAAGTTTATTTAAAAGCAAATGTTAAACAAAGGGAGTACAGCTAGAACTGTTACTGTGAGTGTTTTTGCTTATATGAAAATGAATCCCCTTGTTTACAAATGTATCCTGTACTTACCATAATGGTATTGGGCCAGTTTTTTGCAGCAGCTTTGGAGCGTAAGTGCATTTCTTCCCGTTCTTTCTTCTCAGCGAGGAAGTGTGCTGCTTCCCTAGTTGTGCTGCTAAGATTGTCCTGAATCCTTTCCCATTCTGCTTTTGGTAATACAATTACCTGATGAAGGTCTACTTCATTTGGAAGAAAAAGTCCGTCTAGAACATTTTTTTTTTCCAAGTGATGTGGTGCTGCGCAGAGGGAAGGAAAGGTGCTGAAGTTACTTGGTATCAGAAAATCCTGCATCAGGATTTGAATCCTTGCACAGTAACAATACTAAGTTATCCTTAGTATTTGTTGCTCTCCCCATCCCCATACCCCAGAGCTCAGACAGGGTATCTGTGTCCATAGTCTGACTGTGGCCAGTGCATGTACTTGGGCTGTGGCACTGACTGACACGGCCGTGTGTGTGTCCCCTTCCTATTCCTGTGTACCTACAGGCTTGGCCTGTGGTAACTGACACTTTCTGGGCGGTGCATGGGCATCCTTCTGAGAACAGCAGGGACCAGGGGGCATTCTCAAGAGGAACGGGAGAGTATTGGTAAGGCTGTTCTGCTGGCTGGCTGAGGCAGCAGCTTGGGCACAGGCTGTCCCTTACCACCCTTGTCCTGAGTACTCAATATGTGTACTATCAATAGATCTGTTGTAGAATAGTTTCCTGATTTGTTGTAAAGATGAGCATTTGTTGTATCAGGCATGCACACAGACATGCATGTGTAAATACAACTTTTCTAGGCGATTCTGCAGTGCCCTTCAAAGTGTCACCAGTATTTCTGAAGGACATGGTGCTCCATACAGAGCGGTGTCCTGTTAGAATTTCTCCTTGCTGTCTGAGTGGCAGCAGCTGGCAGGCCGTGTCTGGCACATCAGGAGGCTTTCCTTTAGAGCAGCGCTGGTGCTTTCAGACGCAGTTGCTGGTCTGTTTGTCTTATGACGGGGACAGGGCCTGTCCAAGGAGAAGTCAGCCTTGCCAAAAGTAAAGTCGCCTTTACACGGCTGCTGCCTGCAGGCAGGACCTGCGGGCACCTCGCTCCTCTCTGGCTTCAGCTATCCGGTGGTTCTGCACCGCTACTGGTTCCAGTTCGTTCTTCTGGGCGGCTCTTAGTGAGGAACAGCCCGAGCGGCTGCAGCGCGGGGAGCAGGGGCTGGGGAGAGTCGCCCCGGACACGGGGACAAGGAACACCCTGTGGGCTCCCGGAGCCGTGCGCAGCCGGTGCGGCTGCGGGCTCGGCGCTGCCCTCCCCCGGTGCCCGCGGGAGGAGCCCCACTCACAGCACTGCCGCTGCCGCCGGGGGAGCCCGGGCCCCGCCGCCGCCATGGCCCAAGCCGCCGGTGGACGCGCGCTGTTGCCGGGCAACCAGGCGGCGGGAAGTCACGTGGTGACGTGGGCTCGCGGCGGCGGAGACTCGGGCGGAAGGAGCCGGAAGCGGCGGGTGCGGAGGTGAGTCGAGGCAGTGACTCCGTTGGCGGGCGTCTCTCGCCCCGCGGGCGGTAACGGCCCGGAGCGGCCCCGCCGGCCCAGTCCCTTTCCCGCATGGGCTTTCGGACTGCTTCCGAGCCCCCGGGCGGTGCAGCCGCCCGGCTCTCCCCCCCCCGCCTCGCCCGGCGCAGCCCCTCAGTCGTCCGCCGTGTCCCCGCCTGGGGGCGCTGCTCTGCTTTGTCCCCGGGCCCAGTTACCGCGCTCCGGGCGGGCAGAAGCGGCAGCTGATGTGGCTGCGGGTCCTGCGGCAGGGGTGCTGGCCTGAGGGGCAACGGGTTGCGGGGAGGAGGGGGAGGCGGTGCTCGTGTTGCCGGCGTGCGAGGACGTGCGTGCGAGGGAACGGCGTTAGGTGCCAGATGAGGTGTCTCCTGCTCCCAGGGGTTGCCGTAGCCCGGAGCTGGGCTGTAGGAGCTGAACTTGCGGGACTACAGCAGGCAGACCCATTCATTTCCCTTTTTTTTTTGTTTTCAGATCCACAAATGGCAGTATTTCTTTGCGTTGACTGCTTTGATTCGGTGTGTCCTTGTTAAAAAGACTGGCTCCATCTGTTCAGTAGTTCCTTTTGAAATACCTTTTACGGTGCTTTGCCAAGAAAATACCATTTCAGGTGTGTTGGCAAGTGATGATGGGGAAATTTAGAACCGTTGGTCAAACTGATGGTGCCTGAGTAGTAGAAGATTGATTCTGTTAGCAAGTACTACTAACTATGCAGCATGAGTTTAGATACTTTCACATTATCCATTTCAACCAGAAGTTTGATACTTTGACCTTTACAGGCTGTTTTTTTTAGCTTCACCACAACTTCCCATAGCTGTAGTGGCCATAAATAGTTTACTTTGTTTAGATATTTCTTGTAATGATTCATTTTCTTGCAGAATTTTTTTCTCCTAAGCACAAGATCAGGGTAGGAATTCAGTACTTTGGCTTATATGAATAATTCTCTCTTTTTTTTTGTTTGTTTTGGAAGCTATTTTCTGACAGCTATGAAATTTCTGTTGGTTTTTGATTTTGACCATACTATCATAGATGAAAATAGTGATACCTGGATTGTGAAATGTACTCCTAAGAAAAAACTCCCTAACGGATTAAGAAACTCCTACAAACCAGGACATTGGACAGAATATATGGGCAGAGTCTTTGTCTACTTGGGAGACAATGGCATCAAAGAAGACGAGATGAAAAGAACTATGACAACAATTCCTTTCACTTCGGGGATGGTAGATCTTCTGGGCTTTATTGGAGAGAACAAAGAGATATTTGACTGCATAATTGTTTCAGATTCTAATACAGTATTTATTGACTGGATTTTGAAAGCTGCTGACTTCCATAGGGTGTTTGATGAAGTGTTTACGAACCCTGCAGCATTCAGCAGTACTGGTTATCTTACTGTACAGAACTTCCACGCTCACCATTGTGCAAAGTGTCCTAAAAACCTTTGCAAAAGGAAAGTTTTAAAAGAATTTCTAGATAAACAGTTGGAGAGAGGAGTAAGTTATGCACAAATTGTATATATAGGTGATGGTGGGAATGACTTGTGTCCAGTAATGTTTTTGAAGAAGGATGATATTGCTATGCCCAGGCAGGGGTATACCTTGGAGAAAAAGATTTCTCAACTTGCCCAAGATCTCAGTCCTGTAGAGTGTTCTGTTCTGGTTTGGTCATCTGCTACTGACATCATGTCTTACCTGAAACTGCTTATAAAGGAATAATTCTAATGACAAAAGGAAACAAAAATATTTTATCTTCCTGGGAGAGAAAAACTGCATGTGCATAAAAGCACAAAATTGTAACATTGGACTGTTACCTGAACTTAAGTTTTTTAAACACAATATAAAACTGTTTATGTTCAATCTTGGCAGTAGTGGGAAAGTGAAGTTAAATGGCTTTCTAACACAGTGCACATTCCAACACAAGCTGAAAAGGGGAGTTGCAAGAGGAATTGCCATTTTTCTTAGTCTTCCCCCTTCGCCCCCCCAAGCCTTTACCAACTACCTAACTGACCTTTTCTGTTCCATGTGCATAGGGGAAGGGGTAGGATTAGTGCACAAAAGAATGAAGTTCTTTACTTAGAAAACATGAGGTGCCAGGAGCATGGTTCTGGAACTGTTGGCTTTTATACTTCTTTGATCAAGACAAATATTTAATTTTGTAAATTATTTGGTATGCCTGTAATCTTGTTTGATCTGAAGATGCATTTATATTTTTAATATACTAAATATTTTACAAAACAAAATTACTTTTTAATAGTTTGTATTATCTTGTATTGTAAAGACAATAAAAGTTCCTGTCACTGAGAAAAGTCACTCACCTGATTTGCGTAATGCTGCTGGCCTGTGTGTCACCAGGCACCTGTTCTTGTAAGGGACTGGAGGGAGTGAAAACAAGTGTAGGTATCAGCCCTTGGAAAACACTCTTCTTTATTTTGTCGGTCAGACCCCTCTTTTGGAGAGCAGTAAGGACACTGCTGATGTGTTTAAAGAAAAGTCACTCTCCTGTTCTCCTGACTGCTGTCCTGCCAGTGTGCTGCTGCCTCTCGGAGAGAGCTAATGCTGGTCTGTCTTCTGTGCTGACAGCCTTGAGTCCACCAGCTGCTTCTGTGTTGCTGGGTTTGTGCTGCAAAGCACAGGCCCGCAGAATGGGGCTTATGTACTTGTGTTTATGCTGACCTGTAGCTACTCACTCCTGTCCATCTTTATAGTATAATCCTCTCTTACATGCATGTCCATTTTAACTTTTAAACAGAATTGTTCTGTCCTTAAATAGTTTAAGGACTTGTTATGAACATGCAGTCGTTCTCTCTACCACTCACAGTGACATGAGCCCAAAGAGTTGAGCTATGCATATGGAGGTATTAAAAATAAGTCACATTAGAGTTAAATGATGTATTTTCATGGCAAATATTGTCCTTCTTATAGTCCCAGAAAAGGTCCAAAATTATGTAGTCTGATATTGAACTGATGTCTGTTCTAGCCTAAGTGCTTTAATAACTGAGAAATTAGTCCAGCTTTTGTAGCACTTTGGCTGCAGGTGTCGGAGGTGTAGCTCAGCAGCCTGTGATTGCTCTAGTGGTCTTCCTCTGTTTTCTGTGCAGCATTGTTCTCATTTTCTTACTGACATTTAATGTTGTCACTACCTTTTTCTCAGCTGAAGATTTTTAGGAGTGCTCTTGCCTGTTTTCAGGTTGATAGTTGTGGGAAAAGAATGGAAGATTGGTGAGGAGGATTGTAAACATGCTTAAGTGACTTGCAGCTGGGCTGTCAAAAAACATGTCATACTAATTGTTGCTTAGCTTTGTGTGCTTGATGAGTAGAATATCTGTGTTCAGATAACACAGGTCTGTGAAGGACTCAGAGGCACCTTATCAAACACACTTGAGATTCCTGTCCTGTGGAAAAGCACAGTGGAAAACTACACCTGCAAGAATGCTTGCTGTACAGGAGAAAGCAGCGTGTTCGGATAGTTTTTGCTCTTTAGCAAGGCCCGAGCTGTGCAATGCCTGTGTCCCCTGCTTGTGAGCCTTGGCCCGGGTCTGCTTTTAGCCCTTCACCAACTTTAATGAATTGCAGAAGGTTGCTTTGAACAATCTGTTGTCTGAAATGTCCAGAACAATATACTTGAGTTGTCAGGAGCATTGCTTTAATGATGAATATCTGATAGGTGCCTGAGATGTTTGTATTAGAGACCTTACCCTGTTGTCTTGTGCAAGGGCATGAAGACAGCATCTGAAGAACTGGTGGGTCTCAAGTTGTGGGAGATTTGTCTGATTTGCAGGTCATACAAAAGGATGGTACTGGCTGTTGCACAGTATAATTTTGTATGGTTACCTTTTTTTTTTAAAGTTGTGTGTCTCCTTTGTGTGGTTTAACCCCAGATGGCAACTAAACACTATGCAACTGCTCGCTCACTCCTCCTTCCCCCAGTGGAGGAGAATTGGGGAAAAATAAAACTCATGGACTGAGATAAGAACAGTTTAATAACAAAATACAATAATAATAGAATATAATAATTATAATGAAATGAATATAGCAAAAAGAGAGAAATAAAGCCCAACAAAGACAAGTGATGCACAATGCAGTTCTTCACCACCTGATGCCCAGGCAGCGATCCGCCCTTCCCAGCCAACTCCCTCCAGTTTACATACTGAGCATGGTGTCCTATGATCTGGAATATCCCTTTGGCTACCTCGGCTCAGCTGTCCTGGCCATGCTGCCTCCCGGCTTCTTGTGCACCTGCTCACTGGCAGAGGGGAACTGAGAAGTCCTTGACTTAGGATAAGCACTGTGCAGCAACAACTAAGCATCACTGTGTTATCAACATCATTCTCACACTAAACCCAAAACACAGCACTGCACCAGCTATTGGGAGGAAAATTAATTCTATGCCAAACGAAACCAGGACTCCTGCATTCTAGATGTGCTGCAAATGTTCCAGATTCTATGACCATCTCTTCTGTGCTTTTCAGAAATTACTTGTGAGACAGCTTGCTTTGTTTGTCCACAGATCTCAGATATTGCTTACTTAAACAAAACGCCAGTATATAAATAATTATTTTGCCTTTTCTTCCTATTGTTTCTAACTATTGTTCTTTTAGCCTTAAGGAACCTACCTTTGTTTTGTTTGTTGTGAGAAATTGAGTGAGAAGTTCATCTTCATGCTCCAGAAGTGGTGCTGTTTGTAGTTTTAAGTACCAAATCAGAAGTTGAGAGTAGATTAATCAGACCACTTGAAATATTAGCAATTATGATCTAATTTCAAGTAGAGGGTAGAGGTGATGCTTTTTGCTAGACAAAGTGCATGTTGGAGACAGAAGACATTTTTCAATTTCAGAAGGTAGGCCACTGAGCTATTAATATGAGGTCTTGGGGTTTGTTTTCTTTTAAGAAAAGAGAAGAGAGAACTTTTCTGAAGTACCACAATTACCAAGGTTTTCCACATTTGGGTATAAGGGAGGGGAGATGAGTGTCTCCAAAGGGTGAAGCTGATTTAAGATGGTAACCCAGCCAAAAGAGAAAGGGAGAAGCTCCTTGAGGGCATGCTTGCTCAGTACTAAATATGGCTGGCCTCCAGACTTGCTTCCTGGGAGGGAGGTGACTTAGGTAAAGATGTTATGAAAATATATGCATAATGGAAGGTGTATGTGTGTATGGAAAATTTTCTATATGGTAAAAGGTCTGCTATTGTACACCAGTTACAATGCAGAGTATTAGCTTTAGAGTTATGTTCTAGTAGAATGGCCAAGACCTGGGAGAAGTTCCTGCTTGTCTATAGGAAGCTGATGAAATGGAAAGTGCAAGACCACAGCAAAACAAAGCTGTTGGCATGGGGATACATAAACAGAGTCAGGACTGTACAAGGGAACGCTCCAGAGAAAGAAATTCAGTGAGTAATGTAGCTGAGGGACAGACCTGGGTCAGAGGCAGCAGGGCTGCTGCAAATTCCTGGGTTACATCATGAAACTCCAGTTTTCTGGACTAACAGTGCATCAGGGGTGGTTGAAAAATCAAAGCAAAGATGTATGAGGGGTTTGTTGGGTTTTATTTGGATCAGCTTACTTATGTACTTATGTAAAGGCTGAGGGCAAGTTTGAGTCCTGTTGCATGTGAGGAAGGATGGCATAGGGGTATGTCCATATACACTTCCCAGTTCAGATTCCTTCTTTAGTTCATGCTTCTGGTGGGTATCATGGAGAAGCTACCACCATGAAAATGAATGAATGAATGAAAAGAAAAAAAAATGATTATTAATCTGTGTAGAGCAGAAGCCCTCCTAATTTCTCCTTTTGGGTATTGCTGGCACTTAGCTAATAACAGATAACCCCTTCCTTTGGGTGGGAGGAACCACTGCCAGTCCTTTCAATCCAGGAGTGCTCTGGCAGAGCAGGGGGGCTGGCTGCTGGATGCAACGAATGCAAACCCTGCTGCAGGTGAAGGAGGGAGCACAGCTGCTCAAACCTAGAGGATGCTGTGCTTCAAATACTGTTAAAGGTCCCCATTACAGAAAATGTTTTGCTAGCAGGGAAGAAAAAAGACTCCTTAATTTGTGAACCACGTTTTTGGAAGTGGTAAAAGCCAATATAACCTTCTTCCTGAGTAACTTCTGTATAGTTGGAGTCAGCACAGTTTGCGATTGTCCTTTGTACCCTGCCAGGTTCAGGTGTTTAAGGAAAGGTCAGGCCGCCCCCTCTCACATCCTGACCTTCTGTAATGCAGGAGTCCCTGGAGCTTGCTGCCCTTCCCAGCATCGGCCCTCCGAGCGCCGGGGACAGCAGGTGCTTCTGCGAGAGGTGGCTTCAGGGGGCTGTTAGTGGCAGGCACAACCCCCTTGCTTTGTTGTGTGGCTGAGTGCCACCGGGCCGGCGACGCTCCCCAGACATCTGCTTCTGTCCCTAATACGGCCGGGCCTTATGTCATCCTCGCAGCCGGGCTTTTAAACTCCTGCCCCGGGCTAGGCGACCCCGGGCGGCAGCAGCGGTTCAGGCCGGAGTTTCCCCGGGGCCAGCTGGAGGGCAGGGGCCGGGGCTGGGCGCCGGCGGAGGGGCCCGCGGAGGCGGGCAGGGCAGGCGGCCGGGGCACCGAAATAGGAGCTGCCGCTACGGCCCCGCCGCCTCCGCGGGCAGCGGCTCTTCCAAAGATGGTCACAGGGCCGCCGCGGGCCTGGGAGCGCCCCTCGCCGCGGCCGCGCTCCGCCCAGGCGTAAGTACCGCGGCGGGAGAGNGGGCGATGGCCGTGGCTGCGGCCGGGCAGGAGGACTACGCGTACCTCTACAGGGACTCCTCTCACCCCGCCGGCTTTCTGGAGGCGTTCCGGGCGTTCTACCTGGACGGGCTGTTCACCGACATCACCCTGCAGTGCGCTTCGGGAGTCATCTTCCACTGCCACCGAGCCGCCTTAGCGGCGTGCAGCAGTTACTTTAAAGCCATGTTCACCGCTGACATGAAAGAGAAATCTAAAAACCAGATCAGACTTCCCGGGCTCAACCATGCCGTACTGGAAGCCCTTGTGAATTATGCATACACATCACAGATCCAGATAACAAAGAGAAATGTCCAAAGCCTACTGCAGGCTGCAGACCTCCTCCAGTTCGTGTCAGTAAAGAAAGCCTGCGAGCAATTTCTGGTGAGGCACTTAGACACTGACAACTGCATAGGGATGCACTCCTTTGCCGAATATCATGATTGCTCGGAGCTGGAAAAAGAGTCCAGGAGGATATTGTTATGGCAGTTTGAAGAAGTGTGTAAGCAGGAAGAGTTTCTGGACATTGGCAAAGAGAAGCTCTCTTACATTCTCTCCAGAGAGAACCTCAATGTTTGGAAAGAAGAGGCAGCCATTGAAGCTGTCACCAAGTGGGTTGCACACAATGTGGAAGAAAGACTTGAAGACATCTACGAACTGCTGAGCTGCATCAAAGTAGACATAGATAACATGTATTTGAGGTCAGCTTTAAGCCTACAAAAAAAATGTCGACTTAGTGACAATAAGATAAGGTCACTCATATACAATGCCCTGAACCTTACTCCCAAAGGCCTTTCCAGAAGACCCACAGCAGCCATGTATGTGATTGGAGGATATTATTGGCATCCCTTATCAGAAGTGCATGTTTGGGATCCTTTAACCAACACATGGGTCCAGGGAACAGAGATGCCAGATCACACCAGAGAGAGCTATGGGGTCGCTAGCTTGGGACCAGACATATATGTGACAGGAGGTTATCGAACAGAGAGTATCGAAGCCCTTGACACCGTGTGGATATATAACAGCGAGAGAGATGAGTGGACAGAAGGCTGCCCCATGCTTGACGCCAGGTATTACCACTGTGCAGTTTCCCTGAGTGGCTGCATCTACGCCTTGGGTGGTTACCGAAAGGGGGCTCCTGTGCAAGAAGCTGAGTTCTATGATCCTTTAAAAAAGAAATGGTTTCCTATTGCAAACATGATCAAAGGTGGGTAAGCTTTTGTATGGCATCTGCTTCAAATGTCAGTCATTTTGCGTTTGCCACTTCTAAGTGCCACAGACACATTCAGGGTTTGATCCAAGTTCTAGTGAAGTCCACGGGAATCTCCTGTTAATGTTGATGGGCTTTGGTTCAGGTCTTTACTAGCCAAACGACTGCAAACATCCAAATGCTATGCCGGGGTGTGCCACAAAACACTAGAGTGGAGAAGCAAGTGGTAGTCCTACTTTAATTTTACCTTGTTTCAGAAGTAAAATTTCTGTTCAAATTAGAAAGAAATCAGAAAACTGCCTGAGATTAGAGTCCGTTCAGTGGATAGTCAAGGAGCAAGCTCCAATACAAGGATCATATTATTTTACTATAAAACCAGAGTACTAAGATTTTCTGTGCAATCATTTATAAAGGTGTCATCTTCACTTAAAACTTCTTGCATGGAGTTTCCTCATATTTCAGTGTATCATCTCTTCAGGATCCTTAGTTTAATCCTTAGTATGAGGATAATGAAAAGCACTAATGCCTATTTCTATCAGCCAAAACAGTGATCTATTAAAAATGTATTAATTTGGATCACAGCTTAACTAAATGATATTATTCTATATAAAATTTATAAACAATTATACATTTTATAATACATTTTAATAAAATAATGCATTTATTTACAATTAATTATAAAAATTTTCTGTAAGCTGATGCAACATAGTATTTTTCTACATATATCAGAGTTTTTTGAGATACCTGCTAGCAGGATAAAACACACTTCTACAACTTTCTTAATTGTTTGTATATTTTCCACAAACATTACTATTATTCTCTTTTTATGTCATTTAAAAATACAAAAGCTACACTAATGCTGTGAGCAGTTACACATTCTGTGCAGTTGTTTTGTTCTGTTTTCTGTACAAAACTTCTTAGATGCTTAACAAAACCACACTCATTTCCCAGTGTTGGTTCATTTTATTTTACCAGATCCCTTGTTTTATTTTGCTTTGTTTTCCTAGACACACGGTTAACATAGCTCCATTCTGTTTGTGTCCTCGTTTATACAATAATTACATGTTAATAATGCAATGTGAAGGACTAAAAGTATCAGTAAAGATACCCCGAGACACTGGATGATCTCAACTCCCATTGTCTTTGCCCTTGCCATATGAGTGGCTTTTAAAAATCTCTAACTTAATGAAATATTGAAAGCAATTCTCTATTCCAAACAATGTGACAATGTGTCTTTAATTACTGCATAAAAATTCTGTGAAATATTGTGTGACTGTGTTATAAGCAATAAGTATGGGTTACTGCAGTTTAATTGCTCTTGACTTAGGCTGATAAAGTAAGGTGTCCTGAGAAGTTTATTTAATTTCACATTCAGTTAAATACTTGCAAGCATAATTACATCCTAAAATATTAATTAACAAGTCATTTGAAATGGAATTATGGTTGGAAGTGACCATGATTATTATGTGCAGTCTGAAGGTGTGTTGTGACTTTCACACTGTGTACAGGTGTTGGAAATGCCACCGCCTGTGTCCTGCATGAAGTCATCTACATAACCGGAGGTCACTATGGGTACAGGGGAAGCTGCACCTATGATAAAATCCAGAGATACCATTCAGGTAGCAATGAGTGGAGTATAGTCACCACAAGTCCACATCCAGGTAAACTATTTTCTATAATGAGCATAGAGCTTGATTTGATTAATTGTATCTGGGAGTCTTTAAGCCCTGGCACGTTTGTAATAAAAGAAGCAACACCTGTAGGGCAGCAAGGGCCAGAGAGGGATCATCTCACATTTCCAGACTCTGAGAGGGGAAGGGAAGACCTTCTTTAACCATCTATAGAACCATTTCTATTCTACAGAAATCGCTATGAACTAAAGAATCGCATTGAACTAAAGAATGGAAGCATTCCATTACATAATATAGTAAACTAACTTTCTATAAAATCTATTCATAGGCATTAGACAAAAATAATTTGCATGAATTTTAAAAGGATATTTTCTATGTTCTACATTTGGTAACAGTAAGTTTTTAAAGCAGTTCTCACTAGGTACTGGTGTTCATGTCTGTATCTTCTGTAATGCCTTGAGCTTGCATAGCAGAAAGTCCTGAGGTGTCTCCTAAGCTTAGTGAAGAAACAGCTGCCCTCAGAGGTGCCCAGCGTTTGTCAGGTGGTTGCAGTTTAAGTTGACATTATCATGCTAAGTTGATCTGTATTCCTTTCTTCCTGAAGAATATGGATTGTGCTCAATTACATTACAAAACAAGATCTATTTTGTGGGTGGACAGACCACGATCACGGACTGCTATGACCCAGAGCAAAACAAGTGGAAGCAGATGGCTCACATGATGGAGAGAAGAATGGAGTGTGGTGCGGTGGTTATGAATGGATGCATCTATGTAACAGGAGGGTATTCCTATTCAAAGGGGACGTACCTGCAGAGTATTGAGAAATACAACCCTGAACTGAATCAGTGGGAAGCAGCAGGGAATCTTCCCAGTGCGATGCGGTCTCATGGCTGTGTCTGTGTGTATAACATGTAAACATCTTATTCCCACATTGCTGTTACAGAGACCAGCAGATGCAGTATTCCTAACTACTGATTACCTCATGGACCAGATGCCTAATGCAATCTCTGAGCACACGCCATTAAAAACTAGGTATAATTTGTCTTTATTTTAAACAATTCAGAAATACAAATGTGGTAGATTTTTCCATATATTTTTCAGTCCAACCATCCTTTGTCATGAAAGTTTTCAAATGACTCTCATATAATACTTTCTGCAGCTATATAGGAACTACTATGAAAAAAAGATTTGTTGTCATTAACCATGGGGTGAAACTATGATCTGGTGCTAAGGTGAGAAAAGCCAAACAAAATACTCTGCATTTCTGTGGACTACTGAGCTTAATATGAAATCTCTAATACTTCAAAGGTAGCTATAGAAATGGCTCGTGGCCGCAAGTGAAGCGTGTGGTACATACAGAGCAGTATCACTTGGATAACTAGGTTATCACATCCAGAAATCACGGGTGGTTACAGGATGCCTCTAATTCTACCTTCAGATGCCAGAGCAGAGAAGAGCCCAGGCTGGGAACTGTCATGTCAGAGCACGAGCCGAAAGTGTGTGCAAGTTTTCCAGGAGGACAGTGCTGCAGTACAAGGCAGTTTGGGCAAAGCTCTCGCTTTGCCATTCCCACACTGGCAGGGCCCGTGAGAAATTAAAAAAGGCTCTGCATGGCTTTGCAGTGGGCTCTTTGCCTGATGCACAGGTATTGGTGATTTTTTTTTCCAATAAAAGCCTTGCCATGGTAACTGTTTTTTTCTAAATCAAATTTAAGATGTGTGTCTTTCTGGAATGGGAGGAGGAAATGAGAGAGACTGGAGAGTTGGTAACATCCCCCCTGAGATACAAACTTCTCTGTTTTGTTGAATACCATTTGGTCTTTTCTAAAAGTGCTGAACTGTGACTTGAACAAAGGTGATGACAACTGAAGAAGCCTGTAAAATTCTGTTATGCATGGAGAAATTGAATGTTAAGTGGTCCACTGAACCATTTTTTTTTTTTCTCAAAATGTAATACAAGTTGTTCAATTTCTGTCTAGAAAGCAACTTGAGATGGGCAGGAGGGTCATCGTTTTGTTACCTCTTCACTGGGAGACTCCCGTGACAGGCTCCCAGCGAAGCCTGGCACTGCCAGCTCCAGCAGAAAGCAGAATCCATATGTAGCTTTTAAATAGCTGATGTTTGACCCTGCTGTCCCCAGCCTTCTCAGCAGTCCTTGTTCTTCATCCTGCCACATACATAGTAATAGAAATGCATTTGGTTGAATTGTTATTGCAGTGACTTCTTGGGATTTGTTTTCTCATAGCTTGTATAGGTAGTGCAATGTGGGACTTGTTATGAGCCTGATTTCCTGAGGAGCGAGGTGCAACTGTGTAGTCTTTCTGTGCCTGTGTAAAGTCCTCTCTAATGCAGGAATCACCTGTCTGTATTTGTCCATGTTCTAGAGGGAGGTAGAGGCATTAAAAATACACTTTTTTTTTTAGATTTTGTGAAAACCAGTAACAGGACAGAGTAGGGAGAGAGAGAGAGACCAAAAGGAAGCACATGAGTTGTGTGGAAAGTACAAGATGGCAAAGCCTCCCCAGTGCCAAGGAGTTGGCTGTGAAGAGCATTTCTGCTCCTGCCTTTGCTGCCCCTCACCCAGTCCCGCTTCAGCTGCTGTGGGGCCCCGTGGTCTGATAGCGGTGATCCAAATAAAGAAATGCCTCGGGGAGCAGAGAGGCTCTGATAGCCCAGATCAGTTCCCCAATCTAGCTTATAAAGTGACCACAGAAACAGCTGTTGGACGTTGACATGAGAGGCGGGGACAACACAGGGCTGCTGTAGGGTGTGGTGGGAACTTCCTACACCAGCACGGCCATTTAGAAGGACATGCTGGTTTTATTGGATTCATCAGATACAATGAAAGGAGCTTTCCAAGCAGGTAAGCCCTGAGTTTATAGTATTTCTTTTCGTTGATCATAAGCATTTTCACCATTTTTTTGTTCTTTCACATTTTTATTCTATTTCTCACTTGCATTTGACTGCCAGTAGCGGGCAGTGCTGAACTCTGAGCTTTGACGTGAAGCTGTGTGGTGTATATATAGGCCTTGTTTTGATGTCTTTGTGTGTTACCTTACTATATCAGAAGCTCATGAGTGTGTGAGTTCAGCATTTTGCTTTGTTATCTGTCCCACCGAGAGCTATTTAAGGACCCAATGTGATTTGTTTCAAGACTAAACTGTAAAGAGGTGTGGGGAATAGAACTGTTTGAAATGTGTGAGCCAGGCAGGTGGGCAAAGGAAATAAAGTGAATTTGTTTCTCCTGGAAGTCTCCACAGCTGAGCATTGTTCAAAGGCAGGTGGAGATTCAAAGGACAACATCACAAAAGCATGAAAAGTGATCTTTGTATTGAACACCACCACAGTGAACTCAATGTGTATGTGTCATTTTTCAGCACAAAATACACACCCATTAAGCTTCATGTTTGTCAAAAAACATGAGCATGGAACAGCTGCCTGTGGCTGGCCCTAAAGTGCGTTCTGGCCTGTATCCTGTCACTGACAGTCATTAAGTCAGTGACAGGATTTAAGAACGAGGCAAGGACTAACAAAACTTCACAGCATCCACCTGTCCTCTGCTGCTAAACTAGGTGCTTAGTGTTGGTGAAGGACAGCGCTGCTCCAGAGCTGGAGCACAGGCGCTGAAAGCCAGAGACTGCTCTCTCCCTCTGGGCGCCTTGCAGGCGAGTGAAGCGCTGCCTCCCTGCCCCCCTGCGCCTCGGCCGAACTGCGGGGTCAAAAAAGCCTTTAATTCTCGTGTGCTGGGGGAGCATCTGCTGGTCTGACCTGAACAGAATTCTGTCAGTGAGGTCACTGCCCAGAGCTTCAGATGAGTCCGAATCTTTTAGAGATTTTTTGAATACATTAGAATAAATGGAGTGTTGAAGTTCAGACTCGCGGTTAAATTTTACCTGGTGCTATTTCTTACCACAACCTGCAGTGCTCTTTTATTAGCTCACATGTGGCACATCCCGAGCCGTGCGGAGCTGCCGAGCCTTGGGCACGACCCCCCGGGGGGGAAAGAGGACCCCGGTCAGCGTCGTGTGCGCCCCGTGGGAGGGGGAAGCTCAGAGCGGGGCGTCTTTTAGCCACCCCTGTGATCTGTTTTTAATAATAACTGAAAGTGGACACTAAATTATTGTGCTGTCAGACCTGTATTAGGGTAGACGCTGTAACACTTGTAAACTAGAGCATTAACTAGCGCATTGTTAGGCCAGGACTGTTGTTACTTGCGTGATCCCCGGGTTTGCGGCGCTGGAGCGAGTGTAACGGCAAATAAACGCAAGTGCGGCAGCGGCGCTTTTGAAAGGCTGCTTCTGTTAATTGCGAAAGCACGTGGGCAAAGCTCCTGCGCCCCGGCCCCGCTGCCACCCGTGCTGCGTTCCCGGCGGGGCGGATAAGCACGGACGCGCTCCCCCCTCCCCGGGCGTTCCCCGCGTCGCTCCAGGCGCAGCGGCGGCTCCGTCCCCGCCGAGGGGGTCTGCAGTAATAGCCGCGCGGGGCGGGACAGCCTCGGCTCCCGACGTGCATCCGCCTCGCCCCGGAAGCGTCGCCCACGTGAGGCCGCGGGGGCTGCTGGGTCACGCGGCACCGATTGCGGCCTTTAAAGCGGCGGAGCGGGGCCGCGTGGGACTAGTTCGCGGAGCGGTAGCAGGCAGGTGCGAGTGGTGGCCTTTGCCAGCGGCGCTGCTGGGGCGCGCTGCGCTACGCTGGGCTCGGCCCCTCGGGGAGCGGCGGCCGTGCCGGGGCAGTGCGGGTGGAGGGGCCCAGCGGGGGAGCGGCGGCCGGGCGCGAGGAGTCCCCGGAGCATGTGCTGCCTCTCCTGCCCCGGCTCGGGCAGGAGCGCCGCGCGGGGCCCGGCTAAGGCGGAGTGAGCCGCCGCCGGCAGCGCCTCAGCAGTGCTGGGGTGTGTGCCGTTTCGCGCCGCGTCCGGCGCTGCGGGCCCGGGCTCGCTCCGACCCTGCTCCGGCCCCTGCGGTGTCAACGCCGCTCCCACCCCTGCCTGCGCGGGCCCGGCCCCAACGCCGCAGCCGGGCTGGGGTGGCCGCTGGGCGGGAACCTCGGCCGCGGGCCTCGGTGTGTGTGAGGGGCGCTGCTGTCGCTGTGGAAGTGTCCGGGAACACGCCGGTGGTCTCCTCCTGTAGGCGTAAGGGCCGGGAGCCGACATTTATATCACTTAATTACTTTCTATACGGAATTCCTTCGTATACTGCACTGATTCTGCTCAAAAAACAACGGTGAAAGTAGCACCTGTGATAATGAGTGGTGGCAGTTAATTGTTACCTTAAATAAAAAGCTGCATTTTGATACAGCACACGGGTTCCCGAGCAGCTCGTTGCATGAATAACTGTTCTGTGTTACTGTATTGGGGAAACTTTTTTTTTTGTAGAGCCTTTCATTCTATTACAATAGCGGTAAAAGCAGCTATCCTACAACTAAGCTTCTTCCAGACCTTGAAACTAAATGCCTGATAGGATGAAAATCCCCTTGAGCACACTTTTGGGATGATCTAGCTAATACAGTGGGATCAGATTGTTCTAGTTGAAGGGCTTGACTTTCATTTTCCAATTGTAATTTAAATCCGATACCTACTTGCATTATTTTAACTCATTTTCGAGTGGTACTGATACAGACTGCTGACGTACAGAAGGAACAAGTCAGTGTAGTCTACTAAGAAAGCACTTGTAATAAAACCATACTTAGGATTTTGCATTCAGACTGATTGTTCTTTGGCGGAGCTAGCTTTGTTATCAGTCTTTGTTGCTGCACAGCAGCGGAAAACTATTGATCTGGAAGTTGGATCCAGAGGACCAGCTTGTGCCAAATGACTGAGCTAAAGAGTCTGAAGTGAGCATGTGCAGCAAGACTAGAATTCCTCTTAAATTAGAAGGCTGCTTCTGCGTTTATTCTAAATAGGTTAGAGCTTGATCAGTGTGTGAACTGAATTCCACGTATGGTGAGCTTGAGTCTTAGTCTTGCCTTCAGGTTGCTGTTACTTGCAGCTCACTGGGTGCTTTTTGGAAAAGCTTTTTCAGATGTAAGACTTAATCTGAAGGACTTGTCTCGGGTCTTGTGTTTTCACTTCTGTACAGTTTGGTTTTTACCTTGAAAGTACCCCTAAGGAAACAAACTTTGTTTTTCATCTCTTAGCAGTGTATTTGAGAGTGGCTGATCAAATGGAAGGTGGTGAGGGAAGATTCCTCTAGCCAGCTCAATCCGCATTTTAGTGCGCTCCAGCAGGCTGTCTCTATTCTAGAGTCCTAGAACATATTGTTAATGCATTTTTCTTAAAATGAGATACATTACTAAAATCCAAACTGAATATGCAAGAAAGCAAAATTTTCTTAGTAAATTATTATGTCGTCTTAAGCATTAAGTGACCTGTACTGTGAAAAGCACCCATAAGAAAATAGTTCACTTAAATATGTTGCCTACTACTTAAAAGATTTGCCACACCTGGAGATGAGACTCTGCAGTGTGAGTTAAATTGCCAAAGTAACATTTGACAATTTAAAGATTCACACAGCTGACCTTCTGTTCTCTTTTTTCTTTTTTTAACCTGAGGCTATAGTTTAATGTCAAATCTAACCCACTACAATTGTGTTTTTCTCATTTTTTTTTTTTCTCCTCATCCTGTGTTCCCTGCCCTAACAGGGCAGACTGCAGTAGGTTGATCAATGATTGGTGAATTAAACTACTGAAATAAGGAGATGGGTCTGGCAGGCAGGTGTTCTGATAAAGAATGTAATTTCCTGTGACAAGGGAGTCCCAGGAGAGTTTTCTCTGCCTCTAGGTTGTCAGTCATCTGGATGACATGAAAGATGTTACTGTCCTGAGAGTGGCAGACGAGCAGAATGTGTATGCTTAAATCTCCTGGTAAACCATGCAATATATGAGTACAAACCCATCTCCACCAGTAGTCTTAATGGTGACTGATCTGTGAACTGGGGTAACTGAGGGCCGTAGAACTGCTTCGTCTTCTGTAGGTGGATTTAAGTGTGATAGTGCCCAAAGGAAGAAAGAGGAAATCTGGGCTTTACAGTTCAAAACTGAATTGAAACCGATTTCTGACAGCTTTTTAAAGCTGCGTTTTTCCTGAAGAATTACTCTTCATACTCTATCTTAAAAGCAATTAGATAAACATTTTCTGATTCCAAATGCTGCCTTAACAACCAAAGTGGGTTGGTTGTTTTTGGTTTTTTTTCCCCCAGTAGTTTCATAGTTTCCCCTTGGAGTTCTGTGGTTGTGTTAAAGTTGGCTCAGAAGCATAAACACGTGGCTAAACAACTTGTCTGTTATCTCGTTTAGATGAGGCTGCACTGAAATGCAACTCTATACAAATATAAGTCTGTATAATGTATTATTCAAACTTAGTAACTTTGCTGTGTATTCTTTTCAACACAGCTGGTGAAAATGGCTGAAAATGGAGATGGTGAAAACATGTCTGCTTTGGAAAACAAGATCTGTCAGCAAATTGAGGTAAGTATCGTTTGGGATGTGGACAGAGATGTAGTTTTGGAGACATTCATTGGTGAGGACTTGGCTAAAGGGAAGTTAACCTCATAGGGAGTTAGACTTGAATATTTAGGTCTTTAAAAAATGTCTGTGATGAGTCTATGACAAGATAAGACCACTATTTAAAAACACAGAAGGTTTAACTTGATAGTGTTTTAGGTGTTATAGCATGTGAATGTATCATTACACAATTTACTACTATGTTTGCTGCAGTTATTCTCTCTCTGCAAATAGGAAGATGCATTTTAATTCTGTATGGCTTAATTTGAAGGAGGGGGAAATCCTCCTACTTGGAAATCTCTGCTGGTCAAAATATTAGCACATTGCATGACTTGCTATTATGATTTACTGCTTTGTAATTTTTTTGCTCCAAATTACAACTAAACTGATGTGCCTACCTTAGATTAACTGTTTCTCACTCTAGAGGCTTGAAGGGTTACCCTACAATGGAAGACTGAGCATATCTCTTCACTTGACATCTAGAATGAACCTGTTTTCCTGAAGGACAAAAATAAAGCTGCATGTGAATCCCCACTAGCATATGGAACTGTACTCATTATTTAGGGGAAAAAAACCCCAAAACAAACCCAAACTACTAAAGTCCCATTAACTCAGAGATTGAGGAAAAATAGTTGACAAAGCTAGCCTTATGGTAATGTGAGTTTGAGGTATACTAGAAGGAGAGGTATTGTTGTAAAACTTGCACTGACTTTTCAAAGCACAAACACTGATGGAAAGGCTACAGCTTATCCTATGGCTTCAAGTATTTGACCCTAGCTAAATGGCTGCTAGTAAGCAAAAGAATCTGATGAACTTGTCTGTCTTGTGCTGAACTGAACAAATTCATTTGTCAGCTACGTGACACTCTGCTCTTCCAATGCTGGACATGATCAAAACAAGAATATGGCAAATTAAGATAAAAACAATTTTTCTATCTTACAGTATTTTCTTGAATAAGACCTAGAAACTGTAGTTTGTGTATGATTTCTCAGGGTGGCTAATCCCTGGAGGTGTTCAAGGCCAGGTTGAATGGGGCCTTGAGCAACCTGTTCTAGTGGGAGGTGTCCCTGTCATGGCAGGGGGGATGGAACTAGATGATCCTTGAGGTCCATTCCAACCCAAACCATTCTATGATAATAATATTCTTGCTTATATAGACTTTAAATAAGGACTAAAACCTGAATCTGTTCGTGACAAATTTGACTTTTGACTCTGCAGAGCTTGATCAGGTTGATGAATACTTATGTTAACAGAATAAGCCTCATTCTTCTCCTGAACAGAACTGCAGTCTACCTTTGCCTCATCAGTCCCACTGCACAAAGGACTGGTTTTTTTAGAGCTTATGTGTTGCAGCTAACTTTTCCAGAAGTATCACCTTAGAGCAGGAAGTAATGCTTCCATAATAATTTCAGAATTTCTAACTGTTCAGACTTAAGAATTTTGGTATGTCTCAATCCGCTGCAGTAAGTTGTCAGATGAAAATGAGCTTTTCAGAGTGAACTTTCAAAGACAAATCTCATCCCTCAAACCCATCTCCCTTCTTTTTTGCAGTACTATTTTGGCAATCACAATCTACCAAGAGACAAGTTCTTAAAGGAACAGATCAAACTAGACGATGGCTGGGTGCCTTTAGAAGTAATGATCAAATTCAACAGGTAAGACAAAGTAAAACTAACCTGGATGGAAGGGCACCTTTCAGCTACTTGTCTCAATTTGGGACCAAAGGTCCCTGGTGTCTATGTACAACTCCTATTGCTGTTTTAACATTTTGCTTCAGCTTTGCCTGTTTTTGTAATAACCTGTGTCTGCTTACTCAATAGGTTAAGTCGTCTTTCAACAGATTTTAGTGTTATTGTAGAAGCACTAAGAAAATCCAAGACTGGTCTAATGGAAGTAAATGAAGACAAAACTAAAATCAGAAGATCTCCAAACAAACCCCTTCCTGAATTAAATGACCAGTATAAGGCTGCCATTAAAAACAGATCTGTTTACGTTGTAAGTGAACTTTTTCCTTTGCTCTGTGCTGTTATGCATGACTTTTGACTGAAAATCATTTAAGTAAAGCTTAAATTAACTCACATTAGATGGGTTATAATTTCTGACTGTCAGTTTGTTGCATTTAATTGAAGCTGCTTGCTGTCTTGCAGAAAGGCTTTCCGCTAGATGCTACTCTTGATGATATCAAAGAATGGCTTGAGGATAAAGGTCCAGTTGAAAACATTCAAATGAGGAGAACATTGCAGAGAACATTTAAGGTAGCTCTTGTGATGAAAAGACCTGGGGTGGGGATACTCCCCTGGACAACATTTTATTCAATTACTCTATAACTGAATGTCTCTTACCATTTAACAGGGCTCAATATTCGCAGTTTTTGATAGTGTTGAGTCTGCTAAGAAGTTCACAGAGATCCCAAACCAAAAGTACAAAGACACAGAACTGATAGTACTTCTCAAGTAAGTCCACTTAATTGATGCATGAATTAATAATGGTTATGGGTGGATTTAGACAAGACACTTTGCCTGGCCTGCAAAGTGTAAGTTTCTCCACTGTTGTACAGGTATTGATAGCTGTGCCTTTTGAAGACTATGATCTCAACTCCCAAAGAATCTCAGCTGTTTCTTGGCTACTGCTGTCTTACAGAGTAATTATAATTAAGTGGTATTAACTTAGCTTATATTCTGTTGAAGGGAGGAGTATTGCACAAAGAAGAATGAAGAAAGGAAACAAAACAAAGTAGAAGCTAAAGCAAGAGCTAAACAGTAAGTCATTAGCAACAGAAGTGCCCGAGTTTGCTCACCTGCCTGTACTTGAACCAACTCTTAACTAATTTAACTTTTCTACAGGGAAAAAGAAGAAAAACAGAAGCAAGCAGCAGATGCTGAAATGGTATGGGGTTCTTAAATCTCTGTATTTTTGTATGGATTTTCAGTCCACACATAACAAACATGCTTCTGCAGCTACGTTTCATAAAGCTAATGTGGCCTATGCAGAGTTTGAAATTCTAAAATACAGAGCACTTTCTAGAAAGTCACTTCAGCTTTCCCAACCAACTCACAGTAAGACTTTTTTTCATGGTATTGAATCTTACATTCAAGAGACTAATTTTGTTTAAAGGACCATATCCTGCATGTTTACCTGTTCAGAAGTGATCCTAAATGCACCACTGAGATGATTGTCCTTCTATGGTATTTGAAGGATCCAGAAAGGTTTTAATCGTTACATAGATTTTCAACCTGAGGTGTCAGCCTTCAGAAAATGGTTTTATAAAATGTATAGTGTGACTCTCTTAAGGGAAAGGAGTCTGAAGTTCCATGTAGATATATTATAGTAAGCAAAGAGAAATTTTAAAACGAAAAAAGGGGGGGGGGGTACACCACATGAGACTAGGTCATCAGCATAAACTATGTAGCAAGAATGTCTGGGTTACTGATGATGCTAAGGAGGGTGACTTCAGTTGCTTATTTATCACTATTGTGTTTTAATAGCCTAGGATTGAGCAGAAAATGTGGCTATCCAAGCTTGACTCTTCAACAAAAATGTGGGATTTTTTTTATTTCATTTAGAAGTCTCTGGAAGAAAAGACTGGATGTCTTCTGAAGTTTTCTGGTAATCTAGATGATCAAACATGCAGAGAAGATCTCCATGAAGTATTTTCTGATCACGGAGAAATCAAGTGGATACACTTTGTCAGAGGTGCAAAGGAGGTCAGTAGAATCTTGGGTAAGGAGTTAAGATCTCTGCATTAAAACTTGAAAAGGAAGGATTAAATTCTTCTCTTCTATAATCAAATAAGAAATTATCTATTTTACTTGTGGAATTGCAGAATATTTAGAGACTTAAATGTCCTTAAAATTTTTCAAGAGAAAGAAAGGTTCAAGCCTTCTCAGTTTATAAGGTCAAAACTGAGACTGAGAATGTTTGTTAGGATAACTAGAGGTTTTTGCTTCAGTCTAGACATACTTTACATCATGCAAGAGTAATAGACTTGCTGAGGTACCTAACAGGGATATGTTCTAGCAGAATGTTTTCGCAGTAAGATTCAAATGCAAATGCCACTCTTCTTTTTAAGGGAATTATCCTATTTAAAGATATTGCAAAAGAAGCTCTGGAAAAAGCCAAAGAAGCACATAATGGAAACTTACAGCTTCGGAACAAAGATGTTACATGGGAATTGCTAGAAGGAGATGCAGAGAAAGCAGCTCTGAAAAAAATACTGGAAGATCAGCAAGAACTGCTGAAACAGAAAACAAAAGGTTCTCCTTTTATTGGTTTATGCATTTATAATGTCCTAGAAGTGGCATTCTGTGAAAGTAACTGTAAATAGTGAATACATACTGAACACTGGCTAACTGTAAAGCATTCTCTTGATCTGGCCAATTAGAAGACAAATGATACGAAGATCCTGACATCTCATATCCCCACAGGACGCAAAATTAAAGGAAAAGGAAGAGGCGGAAAGATACCTCAAGGTGCACAGAAAGGGAAAGTACAGTTTCAGGGCAAGAAAATAAAGTTTGAGAATGAAGAAGAAGGTGGTGAAGATGATGCGAGAACAGGTATGTCGTTCTGTGCACTGGATGCAGCTTCTTTTGTACATGTAAAAAAGATGGGTACTCCTCCAGAAAGTAGCTCCAAGTGTTTCAGATCTGTCCCTATATTGTAGTATTTCTGTCCTCTTGTCAGTAAGGGTTTTCTGCTTGGATCCTTCCAGAGCTGTCCAAAAAGTGTATTAAAATGATTACTAGATAGCTGAGGCTGTACTGCAGGGCTCTTCAGAGCATTCTGCATTGAAAGATGGTGGTTGTCTGCAACACTACACAACTGTACAGACCCAAGCTCTTGTGTGGTGACTTCCCCTGCTCCTTGAAGATACAAGACTAAAAGTTCTGCATATTGATATTTGACTTGGAGAAGATGAAGAGCTAAGATTCAGTTCATTATATATGGCATTTCCTTAAACAAAACCCAAAGAAACCTACTCCAGTTAGGTTGTATTCCTTCATCTTCTTACCTGCCCTCCTGCTGTAAAGTTATACAGGGAAAGCAGCTCTTCAAAGTTAGTATTTTAGAACATCTAAAAGCTTTAAGTCACAGTAATAAGTAAACCCTCCAGCATAGCAGTGGCTTTAGATAAACTAGGACTTATCCTGAACTTAAATGGTAGGAAGGGTTTGTTTTTATTAGGTTTCAGGTAATACTGAAATGTTTTCGTTTACTGTAAATGACTACTTATTCAATCTTGCAGAACCAGCAAGTCCCAAGAAGAGACCACTAGAGGAAATAGAAAAAGAAGAACCTGCACCAAAACAACTGAAAACAGAAAATGGAGATGGAGACCAGTAATACTAAAATAAAAAAATTAAAAAATGTTTTTATTGTTCCATTTCCAATATTTTAAAGACATGCCTCAGTTCAGGAGTTTCTTGGCAGAAAATCTAATGAAATCCACTTCAATGTCAACCTACAATGAAAGGAAAGCTTCATTTTGCTGGGTTACAATTTTTTTTTCTTACTGTTTAAGAAGCATGCTTACTCTTAACATACCACCCTGGAAAACTTTTATATTTATAGTTTTGTTTATACTGTCAGATCCTCTCAACTTCTCTGGCACCTCATTCCAATGTAGAAGGTTCTGGACTTTGTAATCTTGCGGTTATGTTAAATACCAGCTGCTAATAAATTCAGAACTCAAAACTACCTACTACTGAAGCCTGGATGTCAATGTAGTGCAAAGCTGTTAACTGTGAAGTAGCAAAGCTGAAGGATAGACTTCTATCATTCAAGTCACCAAGCTTAATAAAGCTTCTAGTCTTTACTACTCAACATATCTAACAGTCTTCAGATATCTTGCTCAGTCTACTCCAGGATTCTCTCCACTTCCCTTATGGTAACACAGGGTATGTGTCTTGTGGCCAGCACTCAGCACCCAGGAACTTGCCTGGAGGCGTAAGCTTCCACGCTCTCACATCCTGACTAGATCTTCTATTATGGGATGAAGTGCACACCTTCCTCCTGCCCCCTCTAGGATGGTTCTGAGGGATTTTACTGGCTGTAGCTAATTGTAGTACGGAGCACAGAACACAAATTATGCTACAGCTGCAAAATCCTAGTTACTTTTTGCTTTGTTACTTAGCGCAGTCCAAGTTCCAGTTGCAGACAGGCTCTGGCAAATAACTACTAAAACTTGAGTTAAAGAGGCTTCCATTCTGCACATCTAGTTGCAGTGGTGGCTTTAATTTTTGTGCCTAGCTTTGACTGGGGTTACTAGATTTTGTAGTTGAACAGGAAAAAATTGTAACAGTGCAACTTGATGCCATCATAGTGAATGTCTCCCATGTGCTGTGAGCATTCCTCATCCAGTACTTGTGGCCCTAAAACTTAAATTTTCTTAAGTAGAATTTATTTCCTGCCTAGTACAAGATGGAACATTTTCTCACTTATGTTAGGTCTTATACTTACTGATTTCTTCTTATGGAACTTGTATGATGCTGGTAGGTCATATCTAAGTTCTGTGAACAGCACAAAGAATACTTGTTACATGACAGTGCTAATCAGTCAATTGACTTACACCCTCTGCCCATGCTCTTCTGCTTCTTCTATTGCTCACCTCTGTTGCCCCATGACTAGACAACTGATTTGATGTCTGGACTAGCTTCTGACTGAACATTTAAGCTGACCACATCAGACAGAAGGGGATGGCTGAAATGCAGAAGTGCAGTTGTAAGCACTTGTCCAGCTCCCATGTCTCAGATTGTATGACTGTATAAAGCATGCAGCTGGTGGTATTTAAGATTTGGGAAGATAGTTGAACAACTATCAGAAAAATATTTAGGTGACTATAGGAACAGGATGATGCTTTGTGTGAGAACTGACCTGCACTTCATTTTTGCAACAATATAATTTTGAGGTAGGAAGGAAGGTAACTTCTGCTTGAAGGCAAAATCTAGACCAGGAAAAAATCCAATTTAATTCTGCACAGAGTATCTGTTCCCAGGAGCTTTATCAAGCTCCTGCTTGTCTTCTAGCCAGGTAGCAAGGTATATATATATAAAAAGAGCAGTGTTAAATCACATTTAAGGTTACTTCTGGCTTTTAAGACTGGCTAGTAGTGCTATAGGTATTAGGCCCCAAAAAATGTTGGGCTGTTTTTTTTCCTTCATAACAAATTAATCTTACCTGCTATGACTTCCATCTTCACTTCCCACTCATCTGCTTTCTTTTGAATGTGCTACAATATTAGATACAGGTAAATGTAAAAGTTTGTTTCTACACTGTCTTACAAACATGTACACCCCTGTACTCATTTTTAGAAGTCTTCTATGCTTTTGTTTTTCAAGCTGAAACATTAGGTCACCTGCTTCTCTTGCTGTATGTGAGATCACTGTTGACATGGTTAGCATTTACCCACAAGAAGTTTGATACACCATAAAAGTGTGAACAAATGGATGAAGCTCCAGACAATGTCACTAAATGCCAGCTTTCTCATTGCTTGGTTAAGGCTTGCCCTGCTAAAATGAAGTACTTACCTGCCGTGTTGAAGTTTTGTGAAGGGAATACACAGCTGTTTTTGCCATTTGTAAAGCAGTTTTCAGAAATACCATATCCATTCCTAGAAGAATGATGGAATAATTTGAATTGTTAAATGCAAGCTTAAACTAGAAGATTTCAAGATCTGCTTCAGGCTCCAATATTTTTTTAGAATAACAGCTATTGGGAATATAGCACTGAGTACATTAAGGTACAGAAAGTATTTCTAAAACTTGCCCAATTGCTTTTAGTAAGAGAAAAATGGTATGCAATAGCTAGTATTGTTTATTTCAAACACAGTGATTGTTAGTTATAATGAAGTTGCTCATCTGTACTTAGGAAACTGATTCCAGGTAATTGTAATTGATAGGTAATTATTGATAGGTAACTGTAATAAAGAAGGGAGATGTTTCATTAAAACTGTTTCCCTTGCTGTTTCATTCCTAATAATTTCTAACTGACTTTCAGAATTACCAACCTTTATTATGCTTGGTACCAAACGGAGGGTTCATAATAACTGTGTCAAAAGTCTCTGACATGCTGGCAGATAAAGAACACACATCACACTGAACCATGTTGATATTCGTGAGCTCAAAGTCTTCAATATTGCTATTAAATATTTCCAGTGCATCTGCATCTATGTCAAACCCCACACATAATCTATAAAAAAAAGTGCCATGTATTAGTCTCCTGCAAACTAAAACGATGTTCAAATTCTACAGGAACATTCTGGAAGGGATCTGTGTACACAACTTGTTTTATCTAGAAAATGTAACAAGCATACACCATCAATTCAGCGCTGATAAAAATGCAAGTAGCTCTGTTGACCTTTCTCAAATATCCTTTTAAAATTTGTGAAGGAAGTTTGATGTGTTCATTTAGTGCTTCAGGGGAAAGCAAACATTATGGCTTCCAAATGCATGGCAACTGTCCATCTCTTCCACTGATTGAATGGTTATTGACTGTCTAAACATACTAAAAAGCCTCATTATGCACAAGATTAGATACCTAAAATTAGTTCCATTCAGCATTGCTATGTTCTCTTCTTTTCTACTCTTCTATGCCAGAAAAAAGCACAACCAGAACTTAGTATTAAACACTTACCCTGCTCCTAACATCGCACTTCCAATGCTGAGCACGCCACAACCACATCCTAAATCTGCAACTGTTTTGTTTTCAATATCATCAAAAGTATTGTGAATTGTATAAAGCATACATGCTGGGGAGATAAAAAAAACACCACCACAAGTCAATCATAGCAAATATGCGTCTGGTCAATCAAGTAAACCTACTCCTGCCCTCAGAAAACTCTGAACTAAGGGTTTCTGGTCATGCAAAATTAAGCTCATGTTCTCACTGCCTGTAACTCTCTTTTTCATTTGTATGTAAAAACAAGAAAAAACCATTTTGACCACTTATAGAACACTACAGATCTCTGGTGGAGAGGTTACACATAAAGCTGTGAGTATTGTTTGTGGAAAATGCATGCCTCTAAATTTGTTTGGGGAAAAACAATAGAGGACATAAAATATTGGAAAAGAACATAATCCAGGCATGGACGAGTGTCTCTATACACTTTCAGTTTTTCATGTGTCATGAAAAAAGTCCTTTCAGATTTCTAACTTACAGAGTAAGACGTTTCTATCACATTATGTTTTAAATCGATTTACTTGATTTCTGGATTTTACATTAACAGTATACTTCTAATGAACAGAAATTAACAAGATCGTAAAAAAAATATTTAATTACGCTCCTTCTGGATACAATCTCTCAACTCCTTTTAGTGTAAAGGCTTCAAATGAGATAATGCAATAAATATGCATTTTGTTGATATATTTATTTTAAAGTGCTGATGAAGAACCAGTAAAAGAGACACCCATGCTGTAGATAACTTCTACCTGCGATATGAGGTCTTGTTGGATATTGTTCAAGGAGTAGTTTTGGACTTTCAAAAGTATCAATTTGTTGAAGACAGCTTTCCAGTTCTTTAAGCTTTAATTTCTTCATGTTTATAGCTTAACTAAGGAAAATAATGTGTAATCAGTTACAACATAAAATACAATAACATAAAAATCCCCTACATATTATCTTAAATTATTTTATACTTAAAATCCCACTGTACTCCTCAGCATCTCCCAGGTGTTTTCAGGGATCCGGCTGACAGACGGCGGGTGGCGGGGGGCAAGCGAGGCCGTTCCCGGGCCGCGGCTGCCGACAACTGGCTCCTGCCCAGCCCTGGCGCCTCGGATGCCCCGCGCCCGCCTCGGTCCCGGGCTGCGGCCCTCGGCCCGTCGCTCCGCTCCTACCGACAAGCCCCGCCGGCCGCCGGGAGAGGCGTCCAGCCCTAAGCGGAGCAGGAACCGAGCCCCAGGGACCTCCACCAACCACACCGGCCGCTCGCCCGACAGGGCCCTCTCCGCGGCCGCGAAGCCGCACACACCTCCACCGCCCCTGCACCGGCCGCCCCTTGGCACCGCCTCCACTCACTCTCAGTCCCAGCGAGGCCGAAGGACCGGGCCGGGCCGAGCACAGCACCTCCACTCACTTCCGCCGCGCCGCCCGCCAGCCGCCGGGCCCAGGGGCGGAGCGAGGGGCGGCCGCGCCCCGCCCCTGCTCGCCCTGCGACGAGGCAGCGCAGGCGGGGCTGCTGCAGGCCGCGGGACCGTCGCCCCGACCGGGGACACGGGGACCTGCGGAGGTGAAAGGGAACAGAACCTCCCCTTTCTGTCATTAATTAAAAGCTGCTAGCTCTGAATATCAAGCATTACAAACATGATACGTTTTATTATAGCCCTACATGTGACCCTGGATGAGTGCTTGCGAAGGGCCGGCCTCGCGGGTTTGCCCCCAGCGTTTCCCCAGTGGTCACGCTGTTGGGTGCCAGGAGGGGCAGAGCAAGGCGGGGGT
>VYZX01010498.1:53579-64172 GCA_013401335.1 Brachypteracias leptosomus
GGGGAGGGCAGAGGAAGAGGAGGGGTAATGTCAGGGGAGGGGAGAAGCAGTGTCAGGAGGGGGGAGCGGGGGGGAGGGTGCCGGTTCCGTGGCTATCGCGAGAGGGAGGCGCCGCTGGGAGGGGAGAGAGGGCGGCGGGGGGAGCCCCAGAGCCGGGAGTCCGGCGCAGCCGTAACGACTCCTCAGTTTCCCATCATGGCGGGGGGCGGGGCCCGCGGGCAGGGCAAGGGGGAGACAGCGGTGGGGCTGGAGNTCCTTTTCCTTGCAGTTCTCCTGAGTCTCTTTTATTTTTATGACTTGAGGTTAATATTGAGGAGTTGCTGTGCGGGTGCTGGCCCCGGCGGCGGGCCCGGGCGGCGGCGGCGAGACGGCGACCGAGGCGCTGGAGTGGTGCCGCTGCCTGCTGTCGGGCGGGGAGCCGTGGGACAGCTTCGTGCAAGCCGTGCGGAAGTACGACCCGGCCACGCTGTGCGGCCTGGTGTGGACGGCCAACTTCGTGGCCTACCGGTGCCGGACGTGCGGGATCTCACCCTGCATGAGCCTGTGCGCTGAGTGCTTCCACCAGGGCGAGCACGCCGGGCACGACTACAACATGTTCCGGAGCCAGGCGGGGGGCGCCTGCGACTGCGGCGACAGCAACGTCATGCGGGAGGCCGGGTGAGCGCCGGGCGGCCTCGGCGGGGCGGGCGGGCACCTGCCAGCGGGGGAGGCCCCACGGTGGGGCAGAGGCGTGTCCGGAGCTCGGCGTCTGCCCGGGGAGGGGAGCAAGGGGACACCTGCTCCCGTGTGAGTCCCCTCCCTGGCTGCGGGAGCCTCGTACGAGGTTGTGTGAAGAGGGCGCCCAGGCCGGGCTGAGGCGAGGGGGGGCCGGCCCCGCCTTCCCGGCCGCCGACCCCGGCGGGGGTCCAGCGAGGTGGCTTCCTCCTTTGTTGATGTTCGTGTGCGTTCTTTTAGAGCCCTTGTGCAAATCTGGTTTCCCTGGCACCGAGTGGCTGCCTTCAGGGAAGTTGCTGAGGCGGGTTGTATGGGACACACTACCTGTCAGCTCCCAGCCTTGGCCTAGCACAGCAAACCATGAAGTGTGTCCAACTACTTTTGGACTTCACGTGAGCAAATATGCCGAAGTGAACAGATTGAGTAAGAGGGAGCCATTTTTGTGATATTTCCCAGTCTGCAGTTCATCTTGCCTTCTGGTTTTGCTATTCTCAGCTTTAAATCAAGGAATTCGGTAATTCTTGGATGTGTATAACAGGGCAGGATTATGTGGAAGTCAGGTGTCCTTCCTGTGCTGTAAGCATGCAGGCCTACTGGAGGCAAGGCTTAAGTGCCTGGTCAGAAGAAGAGGAATGTGGTACCTCGTTATACCTCCTTTGTTCCCTTTGTACTCAACGGTAAAAGGAAAGATCAGTCAACCAGTTACTGGATGGAGATGATACCTAGCCAGTAAACTTCAAATTTCACAGCTAAGTGTTTTCGTGTTCATTCACCAAAGAGCTGAAGAATTTGCCAGAAGACAATCTGGAGTGCTTGTGGGAGGCTTCTCTTCTAACTAGCTTTCTAGAATAGTCTCTGCCTTGACTGTCTCAACCTTGGAGAGATGGCATGCTTGGTTCTTTTAATGTTTTTATCATTTACAGTGTATAATTCTGCATCACTCTGCATCTTAAAATTCCTTCTCTTTTTGCCATTCTTCTTAGAGATTTCACTAATTTTGTTTTTTTCTGTTGCTTGAAGGTTGTCATCTTGGCTCTGGTTCTTTGTAGTCACCGCTCTCCTGCTCTAGGCCTTGAGGTGGCTTTGTTCTTTGTTTCTTCTTATGTTTTCCTTCCTTTGTTTCTTGTGCCATCTGCCTTCATCATTTCTTCATTCATCCTTTTTGGTGGAATTTTTCTTATAGGTAGACTCCCTCCAGTGGAACAATTTTTTTTCCTCCTTTTGTTTTCATTGATCTTCAGTGGTTTCAAGGGACTACTTCTGAAGTGGTTCTTTCTTTATCAGTTCTCGTTCAATTTCTGGTGATTCTGCTTTCCTCAATATTACTGAAGTAACAATTCCCCTTGATCTTGAGAAGTAAGGGAAAAAAATTTAATGTCACTTCTTCCAGTACTCAGTGTGGGATAGATTTAGGGCTCCTCTTAGTGGTAGGATTTTAATAGAGCACAGGCAAATGGATCTACTTTAAATATTAAAATTACTCTGATACTCTTCTCATCCCAGAGTTTATAACTTTCACAATTGTCTTTTCCTATTTTGAACAGTTTTCTTCTTGAAGAAAGCTGGTTTAATGAGGAAGAAATTAAAAACGCTGTTAAATTTGCAGTGTAAACAGATGCGAACCTCAGAGGAGTAAGAATATTCTCCTCATTTCTCTGTTGCATTGACACTACTTATTAATTTTAATAGTAAAATTTGAGAGTAAATTGCTTTGGGTGTGAGGTAGGTCCGTTCAAGTGGTTTGATCATTCTAGATAAAGAATTCCACAGTATCTGTTCAGAAACAACACTCCTGACTTGAGCAGTAGATTTTCCGGTCCTCCTGGATGTACAGGAGGACAAACCATTACAGTGTGTGGGGTACCTGCACTCCACATAAGGTTGCTCCTGCAAGAATTGCTATTAAGCCAGTGCAACTAAGTGAACTAGAAACTTTGTTTGCTGTGCAAGACAAAGCCAGTTAAGCTTAAAGGAATGTAAAAGTGTTAATGCGTGCTAAAACACGGGTGGGTTTGCCTGGATGAATTGCATGTTCACAGCATGTTTAGATAAACTGGTTTAACTTTGTGTGTACAAATCAATTGCAGCATCACAGAGGTAGTGCTTTAAGTGTTCAAGTTGGGAGGCCTTCACGATAGACTCAGGAAACCAGAGTGTGTCTAGCCCGATATAACCTTGGCCACCACAGCCTAGGCTTCTATTAATAGCAAGGGAATCAAATGTGGAGCCTACTTACGAACTTTGTCTACCATCTGCCTGCTCAGATGCAATTTTGTGTAGATACCATGTATGAAGAATATAGTAACAGTGGTTTGTTTCTGCTGGTCCTTGTTATCTGGTCTCCCTGTTGAGAGTTTTGCGATTTGATGCACCTCAAAAAAACCACTTCTGATGAAATCTTAGTTAACTGGTGGGCTGCAAAGGAAATCTCTCCAGCTTACCATCTAGAATATCTTCTAATTTTCTTTAGGGTGGCTAATGTACATCTAGAGGTGGTTTTGTCTGGGGTGTAAGGATGTTTGTGTTAATCTTTTATTACTAACTAAATCTTTAGTTTACTTTTTAGAGATAACTCAGTGTAATTTTTTTATTTTTGATGCCTTTATATAAGGAAGCTGGTATATGGCATAATAGATGGGTGCTGATTTATTTCAGGTATCTTGTATAATTCTCATTTGTTTTAGAAAAATTAGATTATCACACTCCTGAACTGTTTGATTGCCATGCAAATTTCATGCAAGTTAATTGCATTTGATCTGACCTACTAGAATGTAACATAGACTTAGAAAATATCCAAGTTTGTAAATGTAGCTGTTTGTCAGAGTATTTAAACTCTGCCACAGGTAGAGTTTTTATAAATTTTAAGATCCAGAGATATGTAAGTAAGTGAAATTAGTAGTCCTCTCCCATATGGTATCTAGCCATGGATAAATTAAATTTCATAGCTCCATCAGAGATAATAATTTTTTGAAGAAGGCAAAATCTTCAGTTCTAAAGCATTTATAGTAGGCATATGCTCATAGTTCAGTGGGCGAGTTCATCTGTTTGAGGATTAAAACCCATGCAGTTGAACAGGAGGAAGAATTCAGGCTGGAGTAGTTCTTGATTGGTAGATGATCTTGTGTTAAAATGCAACTTGATAGTTTATAAAATAAGCTTGAGGAAAGCAATATGCCATGTGGTTGTAATAAGAGTCCAACTAGTCAGTAAGCTGTAGCTGATGAGTACAGCCTTGTTTCTGTGTCTGCCTTGTACCGAGTTCCCCCTGAAGTCTGCAGACAATAACCTAATCTACCAGAGAGCCTCTACGCTTTGGGTTTTGTTCCCCCGTGTCCTGTTTCTGAGTATGCCTCACTCTGTGTTGACTTATTTTTTAAATTAATCATGTGAGAAGCAGATGTTTCAGTGCTGCATTACAGTACAGAGAGAATAATGTGTCCATCAAGGGTTGCATATCCTGCAAAGCAAAAAGCCAGGTTAAGATTTTTGTTAAACAGGCTTTTGTGTTGATGTTTGCTGTGTATTTGGTGGTAGTCATGGCAACCAATGACTCCTCTGATTTCCAGCATTGCCTTCTCTTATGACTTATAGCAAAAGGCCTAAGAAATTATCAATTTCCACTTGCGACAGTGGCCATTTCTTTATCAGTTGGCGTGTGTAAAATTAAAAACCCTGTAGTTATAAGAAAGGTAACTGCTATGGGTCCTATGTGCCATATATTCAAAAGCACCTTCAGGTACCTCCTACCTCTAAGCTTTCTGCAGTCCTGTTTTAATGATCCATACTTACCTTTTCATTTAGCTCCGTGTGTTAGAGAGTGTACATCAGGGTAGGATTTGTGGAGTTCCTGTCTGAGCTACACACTAGATCACTTCTTTTTTTTTTTTTTTNATGTCTCTTCTGGGGACTTAGGTCTACCATGATCCCTTATTGAAAGGCTGGAAAATTCTGTTTGCCTCCTTGCTGCCAACAAGTATGAGAATTATATTCTTATTTTTTTGCCTGCTAATTTTCTCCTGCTTTAATTTGTTTAGAATTGTCTCTGTTTTTTTTTTCAGTGCATTAAAATGTTTGCACCCGGTGAGTATTACTGAATAATTTTAGTTAAATTTAAATTTTGGATAGTAGATACTTAGTATTGATGACCTTTGCTATGCTGTCCCCATATCCTTCTTTCCCTCCTTCTGACTTTGATTCCTTATTTTATCCTTTTTCAGAGACACTTCCTTACAGGAACTCGTTTCAGTAGAAATGGCCTTACTGTGCTGTTTGGGAGCTATAGAAGAATATATTCTATTTCATTTACTTTCTGCTGCTAAGTAAGAGTAAAGGACCTTTTTCCTATTCTAAACTTGAGAAAATTTTAACAAATAAGAGTGACAAAAAGTAAGTTGCTGTTTAGAAAGCTGTTATTAATTGTTACTTTTGGATGTATTCTGTGCATGTTCATAAGGCAAGGTCTCTTGTATCATCTTAGATTGTAGTAGCTGTGATCCACCTAAGGTCAGAAAGGTCAGGTCTGCCTGCAGCTAGGTTCTGAGACATATAAATAATAACTATTTTACTGGCATTAAGTAGATGATGTTGTTATTTTATGCAGTGTCTTGCAACAGCAAATCACCTGTTTAGCATACATATAGCATGCTGCTGCTTCAAGGTTGTCCCTTCCAGTATGACTCAATTGTATTCTTTAACAGTAGACAAGAAGGTTTCAGTTCTCCAGGACCTAGGCTAGATTTGGTAATGAGGCCTGAAGGACCTTTCTTCAAGAAGATGCTGGAAAAGATACTTTATCAACAGGCTGAGACCCTACATGTTGTCAAGGAGTTCAGCCTCTGAGCATTATGAAACTATGTAAAAACATCATGTTCAGGATTGTAGGGTTAGTACAAATGGCATTCTGTGTGACCTTTATCAACCTCATGCAGCTTCTCTGCTTTTGAAGTCCTTTGGCTACTAGACTTCTGGCTGAAGGGGCTGAGAAGTCTGAGCTGTACTAGGTGTTAGGTTGGCATGGAAGTCTGAATAAACCCATGGTCGTGTACTTTTGGTGGATGTGACTCTTCAGAATAAAAACCCCACTATCTGATCTTCCACATACAAGGTACAGGAATTCATGCTGAGATTCACACTAACCACAGCATTTCAAAGAACCACAGTTACCATGCAGTAAATAATTGATTCCCTCTGTCCTCCTCTCCACCTCCCCCAGATGTAAAAGCTCAGTATTTTGTGTTGCTGCTTAGGATTCCACGGTAACATTCAGTAGTTTTCACAGAGCTTCATGTTAGGTCTTATCCTTGGAAAGCAAAAAAGATCTCCTATCACTTGAGATCAGGTCAATCATGACATACAGTCAGCTCACAAACCTGCCTGTCTTGATTTCTCTTAAGAATGTCTCTAATTAGGACTACATCAGCTTCTAAATTAGTTGCTGCAATGTTTTCAAAGTGGTTAACAACCAAGTGATCATTTTGTATTGCTGCTTTTAGAGTTGTGGCCTGACTAGATGCCATGTACTTTATACATGCCTCAGGAATAGCAGTTGTTTCAGAGGCCTCTGTAAGATATCAAATGTATCAATCTACATAAATTTAAACATTTAGAAGTCTGAACTCCTGCTATTTTAGTCACTGAACAAATTTAAAATAAATGATGGTTCTGCCTCAAAGCTTTTACCGATAGGGCCACTCTGGTTTGAAGAACAGAACAATACTCTTGAGCTCACAACATATGACTGTTGTATATATATGTGTGTATATATATATGTAAATTGTCTGAAGTTGGTATATTTATTGTATGACTTGTCTATCACTTTATATCTTGATATGTTGGTGTATATTTAATTTAAGAAGAACTAGTGTTTTGAAGGTCTGTGGAAACAGTCTTGTTTAGATTTTGGGCTACCCAGTGTTGATTTTCAGTTCCTCTGCTTTGATCCCACCAACTTCTAAAGCTCCTTTTATCCCTTTTGTGAAACTATCATCTGTCCAGGATTCGAAGTTTGCAATGTCAGGGTGGAGTTTTATTTGTCTGGTACATATCTGATCTACATGGAGCTGTCGATGCGTCTGTTGGCAATGGAATAAACATGGTTTGGGTTGTATGTTTGAGGAACACATTCCTAAGAGCTTTTGTCTCTTAGATCTTTTTTAATAACAATTAGTATAGGTTGATTCAGAGTTCAGGCTGTTCTTCCTTATCACTTGCAGAATATGAAGAATTTTACATTTTTAAAGAAATCACTGCAGGTGATTTTAAAGACTAGTTTCCTAGCCCTCCTCTGTGGAGGAGTCTGATAGTAAGCTTTGAAAATAATATGGTGAGTTTTCTTAACATTGAAGTAATAAAGACAGCTATATGGGTGCTCTGATAGCAAGGACTATATAAATGAACTTTGTTGCCTTTATCAGGATGCATCTCTCCACTTCGTACAGTGCCTGCGGTGATAAGAGCTCCAGCATGCAACTCATGGCCACTTAAGTTTCCAAGAAAACTGCAAATCACGTATATTTATGCCCCTTGCCTGTTGGAGGCCTGACCAAAGTGGTATCTTCAGCTTAAGTTGATAGTTTTTATTAAAACCCATACATTCTACTCAAATGCTGAAACAATGGAGGTTTTTACATTTGTCTATCACTATGCAGTCATTTAAAGCCTTGTCAGATTTAGGCCAAAATATTATATGTCCTATGTTTGACCTGTTTAAATTTTATTGGGAAAATTTTCTTTGCCAGAGAAATATTTTTGTTAACTCTATTTTGGAAACTTGATTTTTGTTCTTTAAATAGAACATGGACTGTCCACGTGCTTTAAGATAGATAGTTCATGGGACTCTGAAAGCAACTGGGCGGGAAGACTGTCTGTGAACTAAACGCTTGGGAGGAGTGAAGGCCAAGCGATAATGGCTCTGATGAGCTCAGGATCAGGTGTTCTGTTTGCTCATCCACTTGTTTCTTAGACCTACTTCTGAAGTCAGCTGGGAATTCTGCTTTGTGAATACTTCATAAGGCTAAGAACTCTGAAAAATCAGGTCCTAAAAGTTATGAAATTAGGCATCCAAACTAGAACACACATTGTATCTTAATTTCTCTACCTTTAAGTCCATATTCAAAAAAACCAAACAAACCCCAAACCCCTGAAAACCTTTAGATTCCATGCTGTGAGAGAAATTTGAATGTAAATATTTTTCTCGTGAGCTTTTTAAATGTTAACCTTCATGAAGATTGCTTTTTAGAGTTGGGTTTGAAGAGTATTCTTGTCAATGCCTTCTTCAGTACAGTAAAATACTAAATTAACTGCTTATTTAAGAAGTACTGTTACTTTTCTCATCTGAAAAGGCTGCAGTTCCTGTTGGACAAAATGGTTAGAGACCATATTTATACATTAATTAAGGTAGTTTTTATAATTCTGATATTGCCATTAACGGTGTAACTGAGGCCCTTTTAACTTGTAAGGAGTTTACTTTGCAATTGCTATGATGTTTGTAAAAGCTGCACCAAAGAGAACAAGTATTACATTTGTAAGTTAGCTAGCTGTGTGTCTGTTATTGTACAAATATATTTAAAGTTGTGTGTAAATTGAGGCTTTTTGATCAAACTAGGTAAAGGTAAGCTATACTTAGATGCAGTTACAGTGTAGTACTTATATCCCAGAGCATCCACCCTTTTAATACAGTATTTTTGCAGAAGAAGATTGTGTTACTTTTCTGAATTACTGTATTGTCTGTCAAAACGCTTAAATACAACAACTCTGTGGGTCCATTCAAACATAGGCTCAGCTTCAGCTCTACTCAGAAGTCATTCCTTCTCATTCTCACTGTATTTCTAAGGTCTTACAATTGAAACCGCCCAATTTGCTCTTTCTGATTGATTGTGGGTACTTGTATACTAATGAATCCCATTGTAGTTTTATCTACTAAACAAGATGTTTATGTCTGAAGACTAACAGAGAGTAATAGGAATGCTCTTCTGCAGAGCTTCTTGGTCTGCTTTTTCTTTGAATTGGAGAGCTTGCATTACTGAAGGGTGCTCCACGTAGCACTGAGCACCAGGGGAGTTTCTGGTGACTCACTCCCTCTCTTCCTGCATTTCTGCAGGGATTAGAATAACTTCTAAGAGTCTAATATGTGATTTCTAGCCTCCTGACCTGGTCAGCCAGCTTTGTCATGAAGGCTTAGACCCGGGAAAGATGTCCTTTAAAGGTGTGTTGTTTTGGGTTTTTTTTTTTTTTTTTAATTGAGAAGCCATGAGTTGTTCTGCCATGTTACATTGTCCTCCATTATTGACTCTAGTGTCTCTACTTTGAACTTTTTTGGTTAGAAGGGTTAGACTGACATCTTTCCAGTTGACTTTGCTTCTTGTCAGAATCCCCAGTAACAGAAATGCAAATACTCAGTTTGGTCTCTGAACTTCTCTGTAGCTTGCAGCTTTCTTAAAGAGCAGAAGAGCTGTAATTCCTAAGACCCTCAAGTCAGCACCACGTTGATTCACTTTTTGAAGCCTGTTTTGCGGGTGAAAGGAATTTAACTATTGAAATTTAATTACTGTGCTGGGAACATAATTTTCAGAGNTGAAAATAGGATGCCTTCTTTTGACAGCTTTATAATCCGGTTTAAAACAAATTACTTTTAAACATGGAGAGGTAGGGGACAAAATAGAGAGAAAAGTGAGGGTATAAATAATCCCTCTGAACTTATGCATGAATTTATGTCAAGTTTCTGGGATGCATCAGAATTTCGAGACACTGGGATGTAGGGGAAGGAGGGCTGAGCAAATGTTCAAAAGCTGTAAAAGTGTGGTTTGGCTGGTACTAAAGGCATTTATCAGCTGCTGAAATAACTGGGAAGTTTAAAAATTCTCCTTTGAAGTGGAGGAGTTGGCTTCACAGCGAGCCTTGTATCTACATGATGTGCTGGTTGGCCAGGACAGCATCCTTCTGCATTGTTGGTGTTTCGGTTTCTTGTTCTCTAGTTTGCTCCATCAGATGAACAAGGAAAAGGATGATGGCAGGATGGTTGGAGGTTTCAGTGTCATTTCCAAGGAGACAGGTCTGTGAGTGTTGGTGAATTTAAACTGGCCCAATGAAATTATGTGTTTGTTTTGGTTTGATTTTTCTTTGTTTGTTTTTTGTTGTTGTTGTTTCTAAGTAAATAACTTCTGCTTGCTTAGCTTCTGAGCTGGCTTAACACAGGATCAGTCGAGTGCCAGTGCTGGAACAAATCAAAGGGCTGAAGACAAAATTGTGGCAGGACTGACCTAGTTCAACTTCAGCAGCTGTGAAACTGCTGTGAAAGGAAAGGAGTTATTTTACCTGAAGCCACTTCTAAAATACAGTTTGGAAATTCATGGTAGAGTTGTTAAAGATGGAAATAGTGGGAGACAATGGAATGAATCAGGAATGTCTAAAGTGAAGGTTGCTCAGGAGATGTTAAAACTGCTTATGTTAGTAATACATGGTGTTTCTTACTCATGTAGATGTCAACAGTGATCTGCATCTTACAAATAAGATATCAATGCAGTGTAAGAAATTTCAGGAATTATATTTGAAGTCATGTGGACAAGATGCTTATTGAATCTCTGTTTTTATTTAATTGTAAATTACTGTGTTACAACTCTCCTTTTGCTAAAATTAGCCTTTTTATGAAAAAGTAATTTCAAAGGTAGGAAACTGCACGCAAAACAAAAAGCCAGACTGTACTTGTGAATCAGAAAAGAATAGGGAGAAAAGATGATGATTTTTAACACCCCATAGATCTGTATTTTAGTACTGCCGTCTCAGACCATCAGTGAGGCCAGGCTTGAGTATCTCAGATTAATGAATTGGCAGTCACTGAAATAGTCCCATTCTTAAAGCTCATTGTAGCATAGTAATAAAAAT
>VYZX01010499.1:13000-29292 GCA_013401335.1 Brachypteracias leptosomus
CACCCAGAACTGCCTTTTGCCCCAGGCCTGGAAGCAAGTTTTTACAGTCACTAGGTGAAGAAATATCAAGTGGTACGTCTCACTCCCTTACACCTCTTCCTGCTTTTACAGTTTATGTATCTGGAATTCCCATCACAGGGAATGAGTTGTGAAAATCACAATTTATTAATACAGCTATTATTTTCACATATGTGGAATAATAACCTTATTCCTTGCAATCTCATTTTTCTAGTGAGGAAATGAGCCACAAAACAGATCTGCTGGGAGTTACATCACCAGTTACCTCAGCATGAGAAGTAGGGGGAGTATTCAAGCAACATTATAAGAAGCGGATTTATGTATACATTATATTTTTAGTAGTCTTAGTTAATACTTTGAGGTTTATAGCAATAGCACCATTTTGTTTGATAATTTAACTTTTAATGAACCACTAACACTAGATGTCTTAGCATATTCTAATATTTTTCCATATGTACCTTAACAAACAACTTGGATAACACTTTTTGAAATTCTATGGCTATGTAATCCATGTTGTAGCCAAAATGTTGGAGTTGATTGCGGGGTTTGTTGGGTTTTTTTTAAATTCTACCTTACATTCTTTAAGCATATAAATTTAAAATGAAAGCAAATTGCAAAGTAAAATGCATCAAATATGACATTGCAGCCCCCNATACCCAGCTGCTATTGCACATAAATATTGCATCTTCCTCTCTGAATATGAGTTCCTTAAGTACCACAGCTGATCTACATTATATTTATATTTATCTACTTATCGTGCCATGGAACAAGTCAAAAGCATCTGCTGTATCTAGATAAGGGTTTTGATTATCTAGTACTTTCTTACTACAGTACTAAATACAAATGAAAGGAAAGAAAGGAGAAAGACCACATTATAAAATGATGCAGGTCAGTGGTATTCATAAATATAAATAAACCCAACAATCTGTGCTCTCCGGACACCAGGGTTGAGAAAAATGCATATATGTTAAAATTTAAGAAAATATTCCTGTTGAGCTCTATGGATTTTAAGGGTTATAGGTATGAAATATAATCTATAATTTCAAGATGAATTTTACTTTGAAGATTATTTATACTGTATCAACACATTTTAGAACTCTGCCTGATATTTTGTTATCTAAAAAGAGAGCAGCTAGCAGCTTTGGGACATATGTCTCGTTATTTATCTGCACAACTTATATAGAAGTTATGCATGGATGTTCGGTGATTAAACTCCCTGAGAACATGGGTTTCACATGCTTTGTTTTTAGAAAGAAAGAATCTAGGTTAAGGAAAAACTTTGGGTAAGAGAAAGAGCAAGCTACATGGGAAGGGGGGATAATAAAAGTGATTAAATAAATTCATTTAATTTTTTGCATTCTATTACATGTTCTGTACCATTGTATTTTCCTATCTCAAAATTGTCCTTTCTAAAAGAAAACTAATTTCTAGACTAAAAATGGAAATGCCTTTTTTGGTTCATAAATAGTTCATGTACCTCTTCAAAAATCAGGACCTTGGCACCTAAACCACAATGTTACAGTGTGGTATTAAAAAGACATATTTTCCAACTGTTTAAGCAATTTCTCGCTCAATCATGGTTTCACAAAATGTAAACACTTTTGAAACTAAAATGTATGTATCTTTTTTTTGCTCTAAAGAATTCAAGGGCTGCCAAATCTACATGTATAAAAAAAAATCAGACATATGTAAATAAGTTAGGGAAGTCCCAATAGTTGTGCATCGTTCATAACTCAATGTGGATTTCACACTGAGCAGCATTTCACCATTGGAAATAAAAATAAAATTTTTGTTCATATCACTGCTTTGTTCGTATTTACTGTATTAAAACTTTCATTGCTTTGTTGCCGTTGTCTGAACGTCTTTGGCTGAGACCAGGCTACTGCATAGCTTAGATGATTTTTCAAGGCAGTTGACCTTCAGACTTCCCACTTCTATAAAAGCAGTTAAATTCAATGAATACCATGTGTGACAGTGCAATCTGTTCCAAACAATGATTTCCAATAGCATGCTGAATTGTCATCCTAAAAGTTATTAGTATAACAAATTTTCATTTGCTTTACTTTTAAGAGGACTAGGTAACTGTACATACACAGAACAGCATGATAAAAGTACATATGAAATGCAAGATACATATTCAGAATAGCTAATCATACATTTATATCTTTATTAGTTTCATTCCTTATACTCCTATAGATTATGTATTTGAAAGTATCCTAGTATGCAGACTAGATAACCAGCTTACTGACACATTAACCACAAAAACTAAGTTCTCTTGTGGACAAGGGTCTGTTCAAACGTTTTGGGTCTTCAGCCTATGGTTGTCAGGTAATTTGACCTCAGTTATACAAATACAATTTCTTGACCAAATAAAAAATCATTAGTGTTGAGATAAGTTTCTTTACAGCTTCTCTACAGTTTCCCTGAATTTATAAGTTGGTGCATAATCAAGGTTGTTAGAAAAACAAGGGTCAAACACTATAAAATCAAAGTAATTATTTGACAAATATTCAAGTAGTGCTACTTTTCTACGGGAATGCTGTTGCATACTGATATGAAGATGAGACAGCCAAGTAAATAATGTTAAAAAAAAAAAAAAAAAAGGCTTTTTTACTCCTTTTCCAAAAGTTGCTTATGAAATAGGCATTATGGGTGCAACCTCAGTCCCCCTGAATTTACAAAAAAACTTTGGAGAAGTTCCTTAGGGCCAGTATTTTGACTTTACCATTTAGAGATTAGACTGTTCTGCTATCAGGGCATTTTTAGGTTTTTTCTTTTAGCTTTGTCATATGTTTCTTCAAGGAGCAGGCCCTCAAATTAATCTTTTAGAGTCTTATATGTGTGTGAATGCACACCCACACCTACACACTGAATACTTCTGAAATTAAATGTTCTAGGAGCCTACAGAAAACAAAAACCTCTCAGTTTTTGATGTCCTTTGTTAAGGGTATTCTCTCTCCAGCCAGATTTCACAGGCATTGCCATTCCATCCTTCCCAGCACTCACAGTTTCCACAGTTACAAACACCATTGCCTAGAACAGAATGAATAAGGGGCAATTATCATAATTGAAATGTACTACATTAAAATGTAGTAAAAAGCCATGCTAAAGTAGTTGCATTGTTCCCTTATTGTTCCCCCTACACCTTTTTTTTTTTCTTTGGAAGGAAGCAATTACTGTACCATTGCATTAAGAAGACACCTCAAACCTACATTATAAAGCATTAATAGCATTCTCTCAATAACTCCATCAGCAGAATTGCAGAACTTGTAATTATGCCACCACTATTTGTACCCAGCTGTTGAGGCTCAGTGTTCACACTGTACCTCAAGGTGCAAGGAAAAACAAGATTACTTTTAACTATTAGGCAGAAAGAAAAAGACATAAAAAGTTACAAACAGAATAGCAATAAAAATACCACTTTGAACATGGGACACTTTAAACCTAAATTCTTAAAAGTGCTATACAAATAAATACTATCTCAAACTCTCTATCAGATGAAAAATATGTTGGCTCTATTTTGTGGGGGGTGAGGGGGATCTTAAGTACTGAGACCCATATTTTCATTTTATTTCAATATTTTTTATGGTTCCTGAATGTTCAGCTTGAGACCTCTACAGCCTGACTTTCCAATGTGAGCTCCTCTTCCTTCTAACTTTATGAAGGNTAACTTTATGAAGGTCTCTGAATAACCAGTGTAGCTGAAGATAAGACTCCTGTTGCCTCTGTACTGGCTACTTGCCCCCAGAAAAGGACCCTTGTTAATTAGGACTGACTGGAAGACACAATTTACTGGTGTCAGCCCTCCCACTCTCACTCTAATCGACTTGCAGATTTCTTCCACATCTAATAATTGCTCAGCAAAAATTTTCTAAAATTAAGATTTGTAACAGGAAGCAGCCAGTGAGTTAATTTAGCAATTCCCATGTTGCTTGTTGTCACTAGATTTGTCATGAAGGTTTGTTGGCAGCCTGCCCGTTTCTAGCTGCATCTGCCACCTGAACTCTCAGACAATGTTAAGGTGAAGCCACTTTAACTCACTAGCCATCACGTCATAAGATAAACTATCAGGTATTTCAGCCTCCCACTGGGAATTATCTAGCTGCCAGGAAGCTCTGTTAACCCACACAGCTCTGCCACTCACCTACCGAAGATCACCAGATGAGTGGATTTTGCCTGTGACTTAAATGCATTAAACACATAGAAAGTCCCGTAAGAGAACAAAAGTTCAAGAAATCTCATGATCACGATGCTAACACCGTACATCCTTTGTCAAAAAGCAGTAACTTGTAGTCTATTGCAGTGAAAATTGCTGATGGATTTCATAGCTGCCTTACTTATTTAAATTCATACTCAGGCTTTCAACTGTTGTTTTGAAGCCTTAAGTTGATTATCACGCTGCATGAAGAAACAATTATAGCAGGTTTGAATAACCAGCAAATGGACTTCCTCCGCCAGTGGAGAAGGAAGAAGCTGGGCTTTGTCTAACATAATTCCCATCAACACAGTTTGTTTCTTAGAGCAATTAAGTGTTAGCCTGTACTGCACCTGTGCAAATGAGACCGTCGTGTTTGTCACAGTCTCTGTCATCACATTCACAGAAATCACCCGAAATGTACCACTCCTGTGGTGAGCAGATGCACTTTCCACAGTGGCAGGAACCTGAAATCACAAAAATTATTACTTGCAGTCGAAGAGCACTGGCATTTTCAGACTAGAAAATAACATCCCCAGACACACACGTATACACATATGCACGTGTGCGTATGCACAGAATTGCTGCCTAAGCTAGTGTATGAAAGAAAATAACCAAGCTGAAAGCTTTTTGAATAAAAGGATTCTTTTGGGGTGAGCTAGAGTATGGTGGGACATTATTGATAATGCTTTGATTCTGTTATGCCCCTGAACCAGTTACTGAAGGCAATAAAATTGTACCCAGGAATAAAATGGTTCTCCTTATCTAAAGCCTTTAGGGATGATTCCACAAAAGACCAGAGATACCCAAGACTAACATTTAGACCCTCAAAATCCTCATTGCTGCAAATGAAGCTGCTCCACCTCCCATGAGATTACTAAATATTTCTCTAGATCAGAAAGAGTTTGTGCACATAACAGGGGTTCAGCAGTTTTCTCATTCCTGCAGAGTACCCCAAGGGGCACCTTGTTTGGATAAGCAGCTCCTCCTCCTCAGGAGGTGCCAGGTTACACCCCCACAGGCAAAGAAGGGACTTTGCGGTGACATTTGATTGATGCTGTAGCCCACTGAGAACTGAAGTAGCACCAGAAACTTCCCTTTACGAGAAGACTCGGAGACATCCCTACCTTCAGAAGAAGGTTCGTGGCTCTAAATCCTGGAAAGGGAGGGTTGCTCCCAGGCATTCATGCGTTAGGAAGACTGTAGCCCAGAAACGGTGTGAGAGAAGCTTTTCTACAACTAGAAATGCCTCTAGGAGACAGTACTTCCTCCTGGGTGATTCCAACACCTGACTGAAGAGAGCTGGATTTTACAGAGCCCATCTTCAGCTTCCTGATCCTAAACAGATCTCAGACACCTGAACGCCAAGGTGAGGTGCTTAGTAACTGCTGAGAAAAAAAGCATTTTGCTGACCTACCCCTAAGAACTGGTTACAGCACAAACCAATACACAAATCTCAAAAAGCAAACAAATTATCACAAAAAACACAGACAAGGTTTTCAATTATGGGAGGAAAAGTCACCAAAGAAGCTATTGACCTTTAACAGAAGATGCTTATAAATTACATGCTGTTGAAAATCCCACCCTCTTGCAGTATTTCCAGAATGAATCCAGTACAAAGTCACTAATTTCTTTAATGCGATATTAAAGAAAAATATAGAGAAGGAAGCTTGGTTATGTCAGAATATAGCCTAAATAGGATTTCCATGTTACTTAACAGGGCCTAAGCCAAAGTGCATGGAATTATACTTTTCCACCTTTCCATTTCCAATGACCTTTGAATAAAATTCATAGCAAAAATCCAAATACACATTTTTAAAGCATGTGGATCTGTCAATATCAACCAACTTTCCCCATTTTTTTCCCATAATTAGTGAACTGTCTCTAATCCCTGAAACTTAATTCTTTAAAGCTTCAGAACTTTCTCAGCAGAGTACCTAATTTTTAAATAAAATTGTAAGTAATTTAGTGTTCATTGTAAGTTGACAAAGATTAACTAATTGTATAATTTTAGAGAAATGCCATTGTAACTTGTAATATATGGAACATGTAGATATATGCAGAAGAGCTAGTGACTGGAACATTTAGCGATGGAAGTATTTCACTACTATTTTCCCCGAGTTCTGAGTATTTCTTACTGAGCCATGGACACAGAAAATACTGGCAGTTCCTACAAGGATAAAAAATGCCATTGTATAAAGAAGCAGCGGAGGATGGTGTACATATTTCATGGTTGCTGTTATAAAAGGTACACTAACAAATACTTGAGGGTAATTTAAAGCAAATGTTTGTGTTTATACAAACTACAAGGTACTGGTGGCTGAAACTAATGATAAATAGTATGAGCTTTTCAGAGAAATTAAAGCAGTTAATAAGAGCATGACATTGTAAGAAACCTGAAGTGATTGTGCATAAGCAAGCCCTGATGTTGCTACTGATTGATGCTCATGATGTTTAAAACTATTTTGCAGAAGACACAGCAAATTTAACACCAAGTCAACCAAGGAAGATCAGACTCCATAATGTAAAATCTGTTAGGCAAAATGAATGTATCAAGTCTTTTCCCTGAACAGAACATGCTGCTCTGGGAGGCTCCTCAGTTTAATTAAAATGAGTCTAATGAGTTGCAGGGTGTTCCCTGGGATCCTGGCCAGATCTTCTTGGAGGGGATTTGACTCATTACCTAGCCCGCGTCCTTCACCGCTACAGTAGCCATCTGCAGCCCTACAATCACTGCCAGGGAAGCAGCAGCGTGGTGGGTGTTGCTGTTTTCCTTGGGAAGAGCTTTTACTACAGGTGGCACAGTCAGTGAGCCAAGATTTTGAAAACAGCCTAGGAATGTGGATGCCCAACTTTGCTTCTATTAGCAGAGTGTAATATTCTGCAAGTGTTCAGCAGTTATCTGCTGAAAACCAGGACTCCTTAGAGTCTGTAAAATCCAACATACAGAAATTCAAGCTCCCTCAAGTTATAGCACTTGCATGTCTTGGCTAGGTTTCCACCAAAGATGGAATAACCACCATTACCACATGGGTTCAAAATTCCATTTTATTTGACCCATAATTGTTACTTATTGCTCAATATAATTAAGCAGAAAGAATAATTTGCAATTTTGGTCTCTGGATAATGCCTGTCACACTAGCTATGAACAACAGTTTGAAGTATGGGTATGCAGTATGAAGTATAGGCCACGTTCCTGTGTGACCTGATCTAGGTGATCCTGCTCTAGCAGGGGGGTTCGGCTAAATGATCTTTTGAGGTCCCTTCCAACCCCTAACATTCTGTGAATTCTGTATGCAGTAAGATATGATTTCCAGATACGTATTTAAGCATCAAGAATAGATTTGCAAGAGATAGTAGCCTCCTTGGATGTCCACTGGCCACAAACTTCTGAAAGTCATCTTATGTAGGTATTTCTCTGCTAGGACAACAAGCATTTACATATGGCCACCTCATCTCACAGTAAAGCTGCTATAGCATCTAATTTGACACAGCTTTATTATATTGACTGACCTCAGGGCAACCTTCCATCACATTGGAAGCTTACCTGTGCTTAGAGGCCAAAGAAACTTAAAAAAACCTCCATAAATCTCACCAGTGTTGCTGAACATGGATTTAGGGTCAGGTTTGTAATTCCCATAGAAAGTTAATGCTGTTCAACCGTGCACTGCTACCTTAGAAAATCTGGGCCTTTGGAGCCTCCATTCATGCAGTGAGGTCTAAAAGCACTACCTGCCTGCAGCTGGTTACAGCCTAGAGCAGCTTTCAGGCTGCTCCAGCCTCCATCAGTGACCAGATCCCAAACCAACCTCAGAGCCAACAGAGGGAAAAATATCCTCAATGTCTCTGCAAATTCCCGCCACATTATCTGCTCCCAAAGCCTCTAAGTAAATTGTAGCCTTGATACTCATGCTCAAAGCTAATTTAAAGATAGCCACGTCTTCTGGAAACAACAGAGAAACATTTTCTTCCTCATTTTCTGTGACACTGCATCAAGTTGGGGGGGTGGAGGGGGAACCCAAATAAAATGGTGCCGTGGGCAAGAATTCTGATAAGTGATAATACAGATGGAAGAAGGCCAGGCTGGAAACCCCATTTAAATTTCCTTTGCACTGAAATAAAATTTACCAAAGGGACAACTGGAAATCTGCCTTATGTAGAAGGCTCCTAACTGATTTTCCAGCTAGCAGGTTTCTTCCATGTCTATGCAAGGGATATATGAGCAGAGGAAATGGCACATCCAGTCTGGAATGAGTACATTCTATCCTCCAGCCAGTTCCACCACCCGTTTTTTGTCTATTCTCTTTCAGACTTACTATGTACAAAAATTGGCAGTTTGCACTATGAGGGAGCTAAAAAGCCCTCCTTCCAGTAATGCAATTTCCTAGTCTGAAAGACTGAAAGGTAAGAACCTCAGAGAACAATTTCAGATAATTATCAAGATTTTATTCCTCCCTGTGGCAATTTTTTTATGGCTGGATCGAAGCTGATACAACCACCTGAATAAAAATTAGTAAATGAGAGACTTTGTGGAATTCTTTTGTGGGGGCTGCAGATGTCTACCTTTCCTTTGCTGCTGTGGGGGGGGTGGGGGTGATTACGTATACCAAATGTTGCTGTTAAACCCTCTCCTACACTTACTGTTGCCTGAGATATTACATTTGCCATTTTTCCCACTGCAGTGTTACTGTGGGTAGTCCCTCAAACTGGATATAGCACTAATGGTTAGTTTATAATCTGTATCTATTCAACGTAGACCATCAGATAAACACATATAGGAAATTATATGCTATTAACAAATTGCATAGGAGAGCAACGCTGTTAAACATTGGCTGTGGGGTTTGACAAAATGGATGTAAGCACATTACAGAGCCAAATATAACATCCTTTTAATAATAGGTGCCTTTGAAAGAAAGGGTTACTAAACAACAAGCCACTGCCATGCACATTTGTCTTCCAGAACATTATAACTTTGCTCTGGTGGGGCACTGACATGGGGTAGCTCAGCTGCAAGTTCTTACCCTTCCCCGAACATAATATGCCATCCGCTGACTCGCAGAGACTTCTGCTCTCCTCCTCCGTCATGCTGCAGTTCCTGGAATGCTGGCACATCTTTCCGAACCAGCCGTCCTGGCAAATGCACCAGCCACACGAGCAGATACCATGGCCTGTAATGACACCAAGGTTGGTTGTGAGCAAAACAAGCAGAAAGCAGGGACTGCAGTTGCAACTGAGATCCTCTTCAGTCCTCTGCAGTGTGAAGTGCAGGCTATGGGATAGACAGACCGATGGACAGTACAGCTTCCCATCAGGGTATCCCCATCAGGGATGTGCAGGAAAGCACAGGCATGGCTCCCCTCATCCAAAAAGATCAGCATCAGCTCAATTTTAGGGAATGTTCCCTAATCCACAGTGCACTGAGGACAGACACAACCCCTTTCTTCCCATGTCTTTAATTCTGCAGCCCGGTGCTAAAGTATCACCCGTATGACCCACACTATCACCTGAAGAAGCAGACTCCAGCACAGGGCTGAAAGCAGCACAGCACACAGCAGAACGGGCAAAGGAGATGAAAGTTACAGTTTCCTCCAGCAGCCCATTACTGCTGGGTATCTGCTGCAGTGCATGGAGCAGCTGATGTGCAAAGTCTGGACTCAACATACTCTGCAATTACTACAGATTAAGTCATACAGTACAGGATGAAGATAATTTCCCCCAGGGTCTCACGCAATTGCTAAATTTGGTTGTACGTAAACTCAGGTGGCAACCTGCAAACAGTTCCTCTCATCATTCTATTTCTCTTCTGCATCTCTTCTCCAGACACACCTATTCCAGCTCAGCAGTTTAAAAGGTTTAGCACTTTCACTCCTGATACTGTAGTGAAATGCTGAGGGAGAAGCAGAAAGGAGGGAGAGTCAAGAGTATTATCCAGAGCACAGGCTTGTGTGACCCCAAGGCAGGACTCTGAAGAGGAATGAGCAGGCTACAACCATAAGGACACATAGATTTCAATTCCCAGATCAAGAGTAAAATCCTGAATGAGATTGAAGATAGACAGTCAGAAGAAGAATACTATAGCAAGGACATAGCTGTCAAAATATGATTATTAATAAGGGGGAAAATAGAGGGAAATTAAAGGATAGAAATAAAAGAGGAATGAAACAAAACATAAGATAGAGGGCAAGTGAAGAGGAATACACTTTGAAATGTTAGGGAAAGAAGGACAGGGAATGACAAGTGAGGAAAAGGTCAAAGAAACCCTAGAACATGAGTCAAGGATAAAGCCTAGAAGCTCTAATCAATGCTTAAAAAAAAATATTAAATAGAACTTTTGAGAGTTATTTGTACAAAGATTAATAAAAAAAGGAAAATATGTTGAAGAGTAAACTGAGTGGAAAATCTGGCCAGGAAGAAGGGAAAAGTGAAAACAAATGCAGACAAGAATACAGAAATGGAAAATAGAAAAAGGAAGTAAGAAATGTCTCCCAGCCAGAATTTTGCCTTTCAACCTTGAATAATATTTCTATGTCAGAGAAGGTAATTTCTTAGCTAATCAGTTTACTGGGCTTAAAAGAAACAAATTATATATACCAGTGACTTTTGTCCTATTATAGCTGCTATGTAGGGCAAGGGAGTGAAAACGAGAGGACTGAGATAATTTGGGAGCATGGGCTGGAGAGAAGGGAACAAGCAGTAGGAGTATCTGGCAAAGCATTGAGCTGTAGGATGCAGAGAAGCAAAACAACAATTTTGTTCTTCAGATTTGTTGACTTCTCATGAGACAGCAGTGCAACCTAACACTGTAAACTGGGAGGTAGCACTGGTAGAAGCCCAAAGGAGAGACAAAGCTTATAGTTTGCTATAAATGGAATTCCTTAATGTTTTACTGATGGCCAAATACTTTACTAATTTAAACCAGAAAATATTGGAAGCTCCAAAGTCTTGAGCGGTCAGTTACAATGATCAAAATGTTCAGAATAATGTTTGTTCTGCAGACTGTGCATTTTATATTTGTTTGGGTTTTTTTTTCAGTCTTATTACCTATACAACATTAAATGCTCAGTAACTATGTCACAGTCTTATTACGACAGTATTCCTACCCATTTCTGCAAGTGACTTTCAGCAATTATAAATTTACATATGATGCATTTAACACACATCAAGTATTACAAATTATTAACTAGCAACAAGTATTACAAATTAATAACTAGCAACAATAGAAGCTTGATGCTACTTTACCTTCTGTGTTAGACTAGGAAACAAGACCAACTATACCATAAACCAAAATACAAGAGGTGGAAAACCATCATATGCACTTTCCCATATGCTCCTTCCAGGTAGAGTGCATGCAATTGTCTACATTAACTTACTACAGCTAAGCTTCTGTCAAATCATTTTTATCTGCCTTATTGATCTTTAAACAGTAACATATGCATTAGATTAGAGAATAGATCAACCATCAAGGAGAAAAATATACAACTGGATGTTGGTGTTGGAAATTTTTTGTAGAGATACAAATACTTTTACTCATTTTAATAACAAATAGTAAGAAATCCATACTGACTTCACTGAGAAAATAATTTGAGAAGATAATTTGTATGATTTTTCTTGTATAGTCATTATGATTTTCAGAATGCAGAGACTGATCATCTCTGTAAAGCTTTACACAAGTCAAGTAAAAAGGAAATGAATAATCTATTACAGCAGAGTTTACAGTTTACCACATACAATTTTGACAGGCATTTTTCTGAGGTGACCATACCCCTCCTTCTTTATGCTGTATAAACAAAACAAAACATAAAGGATTCTTTTGTCTCAAGTAATCCATTTTACCAAAGTAATCTTTACTCCTAGCTGACGCCAGCTTGGGCAGCTGCAGTTCTTTGGAAGCCTCATCCATCAGGGAGGTGAGTGTGCAAGTGCTTGGCCCAGTGCTCATTATCTCCTAGCTATCTTCTCTGTGTGCTAGCCTGTGAAAAACTGCTTTGCATGGCTTATTTGTGCCTATACCCTTTGCAGAAGTTCTTTGCATTTGATTTCCAAATAAGCTGGCCAAACAGAAGGGCCAAAACATTATAAGCAACTGCTTTCAGCTGAATGTAAAATTCGAATTACATTCAAAGTGTCCCAGTCTCATTCCAATGAATCCCAGACTCTCAAAATCATGAGCAAGAGCAGCAACAAAAGGTATAATTCCCTCCACAGAGGATAATAACATTCAAAAATATGGCAATCGCAGAGCAAAGGAGAAAAGAAAAATCTGTAATTGAAGAAGTCCAGCCCAACTGAATTGGCTAACATGATAAAATATTGATTTAACTATTCAGAATAAGCAGATTTACTGAAAAGTGTTGGTCTATCATCAATTCAGATTTAACATAAAACACTTAAAATCACAAACAAATTGCATATTGCAATGGCTCTGAGTCTATAGATCTTAATTCATAAAAATCTGTGTTAATGAACATTTGAATATGTAACAGAATGTTTTAAACATTAATCTCCAATCAAGAAGAAAGATTGTGATGAGGCAGAAGCAAAGGAGAGAAAAATATGTTAAAGATACAGTCACTTTGTTTAGAATTATCAATAAATCCAATAACAAGATTTAAATGTGAAATATGAATGCAGCAACAAAGAAAGCTGTGATAGATTACTCACAGAGTTCCATTATAACCCAAATCAACCGAAATCAAACCAGACACCAAAATGAATTATTTCTTACCATGCCTAGACATAAAACTGTGTGGTTGTGGGAAACTTCAGTTTAGGACCACTCATGCAACTGTTGTTGGAGTTCCCAAAAAACCCGTATGATGATTTTCTAATGCAAAAGGCACCACTACATGGTAACATGAGCATGATGAAAAAGGTGAAATAATCATTGCAGAGAGAGATAATTCGTATTTATAGACTGATTACAAGCAGATGATGCTCACAAAGGGGAAACTGAGGTCAGCCCCAAACAAAATTTAGCACCTCAGGAGAACAAGTTTCTCAAACTAACGTAACGTAACGTAACGTAACGTAACGTGTCAATATTAACCAGAAGTGGAATAAATAAATCTTCAGCTATAAAAATATGAATTTGACTGTCCTGTATAAAGAATTTCTCTGATAGTCCAACAACAGTTTTCCACAGTAAGGGTCCACCCAGGTCTAATGGAGAGATGCAAACAGTTAGGAAAGACAAGGCTGTACAGCCGAAGAAAGATGAAATAGATAGCAACTAAAATAAATGAGAAATTTTCTTATGAATAAAAGGGACACAATAGGGGAAAAAAAAAGGAAAAACAAACAAACAAAACAACAACAAAAACCCAAAACAACCAACAACAACCCCAAAACCTATAACTGCATTAAAAATAGGAAGTTTCAAAAATGTACTGGGAATATGAAAAATCTCAGCATAATGCAGGATCTCTGGCTTCATCACAGTAAATGAAACAAATATTTTTCTCTGTATTTAAATAGAAACAAGATTTACTTTTTTTATTATTACAGGACTATGATAAAGAACTTTCCATTATATTATTAACATAAGATAATATTAAACAACATCTATCTGGGAGAAATATTTTTAAGTGAGCAGGCTTCATTAACCTGCCCAAATAGGCTAAAAGATTTAGTAAAAACATTACCGGATCACTGACTTTGATTTTTATTTTTATTGAATACCAAGGGAATGCCATAAGACTGGAATGGTTCTGTCAACTGCAATTAGAGAAACACAATATAAATGTGGAGCAAAAAAATTGGTCTATTATATTTTCATGACAGGTTGCTCAGTATTGTCTGAGTCTAATAAAGGTGGACTGTGACTCCAGTTTGAGCAACAAAAGAGGCGGGTGGTTCAGTAAAACCTTCAAGTAAAACACTGCAGTGAAAAGGGCTAATGACATCCGCCTATGCGTATAGCAGGAGAGAAGCAAGTAGGAAAAGAAATGAGTAGGAACATTTAGAGCATTGACATTAAAATCCTGCAGCTCACTGTGATATCTTATGTTTGAAGAGATTTTGAAAAACTTGGAAGAGTCCCAAGAAGTTTCAAAGAAAGAATTAAAATGGCAGAGAAAATGGCTCATTGAAAGAACTTCAAAGATCTGTATCTGCTTAGCCTACTGGAAAAAAAAAAAAAGGCTAAGGCTAGAAAGTGTTTTAGCAGGATTTGAATTACCTTCTTTGAAGGTACTAGAATGGGGATTCTCAAACTACCAGAGAAAGACAAAGCAAGAACCAAAGAGAAATGCTGATACCGACAATTCATTTGAGGAATGAAACTGCATTTCAAACCAGGATGATGACTACTGGAACAAATTTTCAAGTGCTGTTGGCATGGGCTGCACCTGTCTTGGAGTCTTCAGAGAATGGTCTTCTCAGAGACAGGCTTTAGTTGCCCACCGTAAACAGACTTCAACACAACGGAAGCATGGGTATAGTGCAATGGTTATTTATAGCCTAACATATGACATTTAACATATAACCCCCCTTTGGATTTGCAAATCAATATCTATTAATCAACTTAAATGTTGATGCATTAGCAATTCCTTTACTGCTCATTTCAACAGAAAGATCCAATTAAAATGCTTTTTACAAACCTAAATCATATTTTATGCTATCTGAAAAGCTAAACAAACTGTGTTCTCTGTGCATCTATGTAAAGTCTCAACTTTTCATACATCTGCATAAATGTCTGGGTGTCCAGGACAGAAATATGTAGTGCTTTTAAAAGAAAAAATAGAAAAGTAAAATCAGCTATCTAAACTCAAATTAATTTAATACAGAATATACTATACATGTTAATACATATACTGGCTACACTACTCACTCCACTACTCACTCCTGTATCTAATTCAATACCTACTGATCTTTTTGAGTTTATCTGTTGCTGCCTCAGAGCTAGGATGAAATAGTTAAGTGCAAGGACACAGGCATTGAATCATTAACTCTCTGCACAGCCAAAAAAACCCCCTAAATCACATTAGCTTTATGCCAGGTAGACTCTGACTTATTCACTACCTAATACAGTAATTTTCACTTTTTTTCATACCAGTTTTACCCTGCAAGCATGTGTTTGAATCTTTTTTTCCCCATGAGAATCAATTGTTTTTTTCATTAATAAATATCATAATAAAAATTCCCTATTAAATAGTATAAAAATGTCCGGTGAATTCTGTAACAATTATGTGTATTTCAGATTCCTCAGAGAAAAGAACATTGTCCTTGCTCTGAAGACTTTTCAACAGAAAAGATGAAAAACCTGTTGGGTAGGAAATAAATTATTATTTTAACATAACAGGAACCACAGGGAATTTATGGATTCAATTCAGATGCCTAGTGCAATTTGACATACTCTCAGATATCAAGGACTTCCTCACAACAGAAGCAGCTATGCAGGCATCCCCATGTCCTTGTGGAGCCAAGCGGGGGTTGGGCAAGGGTAGCCCTGAGCATCTGAAGACTTTGAAATTATGTCCCATGTAGTCTGAGAAGCCATGAGTTGAATGAATATTCAGTTCTCATTGATGTCAGACCACTCAGTGCCAAAAGCTGTCTTCAGCTGGGAAATAGTCTGTTATTATTTTTCTCTCCTAATTTTAGGTATATTAGAGAGTTCCATAAATGTCCTATATACTTCTGTTTCTGTGAAGCAGCATTAGTCCAAGAAATGAGGAAATTGTCTGACCGTAACTGCACCATGATATTAATAGTTGGCTTTGCTTAATGAAGCATATCATTAACCATAACTTTCTCATTTTTATGACTATGGTCTTATTGGTCCTTATAAGAACATGCTATCTGAAAGTATCATGTTTCAGCTTCACTGAACAGATGACAAAAATAAATGTCATTCATGATTTCTGAAGTATGGACCTAGAACTTTCATAAAAAAGAATTCAGTTTCTGTTGTGTATCTTTATCTTATAATAACACACAGTTATATTCCAAATAAAAAAAGAAGGGGAAAATGGCAATTAGGGGCAAGTTATACCAGCCTTTTGAGAGAGAGCACTTTCATTGTGCATTCTGATGATGACTATGCGATCCTAGAATTCTTCACTAATTGTAAGAATCTGAA